>JASSUY010037903.1:50000-55000 GCA_032466535.1 Forpus xanthops | reverse complement strand
TATTCCAGGTAATGAAATTGTTCAGAGACAAACAAAAGAAAATTCCAGTAATTATTACATACAAATGTAATAATCAAAGGAAAAAATCACAGTATCATTCACCAAACCTGTACTTTTTTTGCTACGCCTGTCAATGAAGGGTTTAGATCCTGTTCGCCAACCTGAAGTGCTAGAAATAATGATCAGTTTTAATATGACCTCATAAATAATGTAATAATAAACCAAGACGATCTCATTCCCTATTCTGATTGGTGGAAAATCAATTGCACATTGCCTGGAAATGACTGACTTTCCATTACTGTTATTTTCTAATTGCATTCAAACACAATGTCTTGTATGGTGCCAGACAGCCATGCAAAAAGTTGGGGTTTGTTCCTGTTTGCTTTTAAGAAAAACAAGATATCCATTGTTACAAATTAATTACAAATAAACAGCTACAAGCCCCTGTAAATCAAGTGCTACCACAGTTAATGAAAAGTTGATTGGTGTAAACTACTCTTGGCTTCAAGTTAGGAGGCTTAACACACAAGAATAATACAAGATGTAACAATGTTGTAGCTTGAACACTAAGGGCCACTTTCTCTCCTTCCAAAAAAAAAAAAACCAAAATAAATGCTTAAGCAAGTGCAATTCTGTACAGTAACAGATCTTTCTGGGAGTAGCTCCATCCTGCTTCCGTGCTGAGGACCAACAGACTTGTGGAGCTGTAGGCTGCAGGAAGCTCATCTGCTCTATTCACACTCATCTCCCGGCCATTCTCTTCCCCATATCACCATCATATATAGAGAGTTCCCTTCAAAAAAAAAAAAAAAAAAAAACACCAAAAAACAACACCACCCCACAAAAAAAAAAAACCCTGTCTCTACAGCGTGCATGAAGTGTACCTCTGAACCCAAGAATTTAGGACAGGAGTAGTGACAGGATTTATGGGGTGCAAGGTTCCATTGGGTTTGGCACTGTCACATCCACAATTAAGTAGCTTCCTCGTTATGTATTTATTTTACAGAGATTTTTGTAAAGAATACAAAATCAGTTCTGATATCCATCCAAAGTCTTGATTGTAAGACTGGTCATACTATTCATAAGCCCTCAGGCTTCTCCCTTGGAATTTCAAGGAATTAATTTTTCACTAAACACCTGCTAAAAGGCTATGCTGTTGCACTTGGGCATACAATTTAATCTTTTTGTGCTGTCTCCCAGCACTTTCATTGCCGTCTGTGGATTTCACATGCAGGGAAAATCTGAGCCCAGCACTAAAGAGATGAGGACAAAAAGTAGTACCCAGTCAGATTAAAAAAAAAAAGACAAAAAAAACCACATCAGAAGACTATTTTAAATATTCCCTTTTCCATAGAAGACTCAGAGTTTCTCTGTTCAGAGTTTCTGACAGGTAGACAGATTAGGGCTGTTTATTAAACTGCAGCACATGTGTGAGCTAGGATAGAGCATTTTATAGCAGTGAAAAGAGAGGAATCAGTACGTGCAAGAGTGTATGACACACTGAACTACACTGCTATATAGTATTAACTTGTACTGCTTTACTCACTTCATACAACAGAATCCAAATTAGGTCCCATTATTACATTGAAGGCTCACACTCAATAGCAGTTAAGCTTCTTTGAATGGATTCCCTATTGTATAAAAAGTATGCCAGTCTTTGACTGCCAAAATCAATTAGTCACATTCATTATGCCTCTATTTATTAATGCTGTACACTTTATAATGCATTTGCTGCTGAACAAAGAAAGTTATAAAATATCAAATATGTGTTATGATTGTAATTATAGCAAAAGAAGTAATGATCTCTTTTAGTCGCTAACTGGTTACAAAGCTCCTGTAAAGATTACATTAGTGGTGACAGATTTATGATCTTTTCTAAGATGTAATCCTTTCTAGTTCCCATTTTTCAACAGAAGAACTATGTGATTGGTTACAGGTTATTGGCTTCAACAGTTATATTCAGCAGAGATTATTGTGCTTCTGCCTCCCATAATCCAAACACACAATGTAATCTTAACAGATGCAACTTTAATCTGTATTGCACTATTATAATAAAATGGGACACCATAAGGCTTTTTACTAATATAGGGTTCGGTGTTAATTCAATGATGTTAAGAATGACTGACTAGTATTAAAATCCAGCAAATAATTAAACCTAATGTGAAAATGAAGGAAGAACAACATTGGCATTCTTGCAACTGTGGGTTTTGATGGCTTTTACTATCAAGCTGTTACACCTTAACTTACAAAAAAATTAATTCTAGCCATCAGTGTCACACAGCTAACAATTTTTCTGAATACTGCACAGTAGCAATTGAAACCTACATTGTTTTATCTTCCCCTCATGGATGCTGCTGCATCCTACAGCTTGAAAATGAAGATTTAAAAAAAATTATATTATTAATATGAAGCAGCAAAACGATGCTGACATATAGGGAAAAATAAAAGGCCAGGTGAAAAACTTATGAAGGGTCCATATTTTTACCATAAGGAGAGCATGTACAAATTGAACTACGTTTCCTAACCTTGGCTCCCACAGTACAGCTTGTGGCGGTACCCCAGTACTCCCTTCTTTTCCAAAAAAGCATCCAACTCCCCGTGCTTATTTCCACTGCTGACTTTGGCAGAATGCTCCATATTCCATCCACCATTTTTGATGAAAAATATTCTCTCCTAAGCTGTTTGTCTGATGTAGTCCAGTCACAGCCTCAGTCATGAACCTTTTGTTTTTAAATTAGTTGCTACTTCAAAAAGCTGACTGGCATCAAACCGATTTCCTTTTAGGAATATAATCCATCTCTCTTAAATCCCCACTCAGATTTAGACATTTTTCCACAAGCTAAATGCATCTCACTTTTCAGACTTCACATTTTATTTTTTAAGATTGAAAAGGTATCATTTACCAAATGTTCTTTTGAATTATTTGGAATTATTTGGGGTTCTTTTGCATTCAGTGCTCTGGTATCCTTCACCCCCTTCATACACTTACACGAGATGTTTCAGAATATGGTTACAAGCCCTCTTTTTTACCAGTTGGATCTTGGCAGTGTGTCTCTCTCTGCTCAGTGAATGCTGACGTATGAGGTTCTCCCATTTCAGGTCTTGATCTTGCAAGTTATACTGCTAGACACCTGCGCCCACATGTGTAGTTTTAGAAAGAGAAGTTTTCAACAACTTCAGTGGTCCTGGGCCAGGGTATTTTATATTTCTGCTGCACTAATGACCTATCTGAAAATGCAATGGGCCAGCCATGCAAATAGATAGAAAAGAACTAAGGCCCTGTGAAAAACTGCTGTGCTGTGCTACTTGCCAGATGCGTCCATTAGAATCATAGAATAGAATCATAGAATAGTTACGGCTGGAAAGGAACTTAAGATCATCTAGTTCCAACCCCGCTGCCATGGGCAGGAACACCTCCCACTAAACCATTAAGATAGGTAACTGGGGCAAAAAGGGGTTAATAATGCAGACGGCTTTTTTATTTTCCTAGGATTAACTTCTGGAAAAATGGGAGATAAATGACAACAGTGAACCTAGCCAAGTGAGAGTGGAAAAGATGTGAAGGAGAGAAAGAAAGGAGCAAGGAATAAAGTAGTGAAAACAGAGTGAGCACAAGACTGACCTTTTGGTCTGCACAAGCAAACTGCTTTACACCTTCTGATTTCTCTATTGCATTCTTTGCCCAAATAATCTTTCATTCACTTCAGTAATTCCCCCTGACCACAAATCTACATTTTCTGATCAAACAGTTGTAGGATATTGTTAGTAAAAAGAATCCTGAAAACCAGGCAGAATACATTTGTTTTCTTTATGACATCTATAAGGAATATGCAATACCTAAGTCTGTAAACAACATTATTTTACTGAGATTAGCCTGAACCACCCCAAAATGTTTCATTATTGCAGCTTCTGGAAGCAACCTTGATGTCTCTCCATAGTATTACCCTTAAAAACCTCCTGAGGAAATTTCAGCTGAACCAGGAGAAGCTCTACCTTTCTAGAATGAATCCCTCCTAAGTCTTTAGTGAACAGTACGAATAAATAAATAAAAAATATATTCTAATGTAGTGTGTGTTTTAGTATCAATGAGCCTTTGTGACAAACATTCAACCTCCAAGATCAGCACAGGCTGCTAGGCTCAGCAAATTATATTCTGGCCTTTCACCTCTGCCCACTCTGGTCAGGTAGCAAAGGAGATTTAAACTGAAGGCATCTATAGGTCTCCATTAGTTCTCCAGGGACTGAAAATTCATATAACAAAATCATTACACATTATATCGCTCCATTTTGCATGAACATTAGTCTCTCTTCATAAGAGTACCCTGGACTCAGCTAATATAAATAATGAACTGTCTCTTGTTTTGTGAAGGGAGTTAGAGAGGAGGGCAGAAACACGTTCTCTTGCGATAGCCAAAGCAACCATTTGTAATATAGTACAACAGGCCCACAATAAATGCTACTACTTGTACTTTTGATGAGTTAGTCAGTGTTAGTCCCCTTAACTAGACAATCACAAATACCCACCCCAAATCCCAGACTCTACTGTAGTTACAGTAATACTGGCAAAAAAAATCACTTTTGTTCCAACTCTAAAATTGCTGTCAAGGCTCCAGAGACTATAAACAACATCTTTCACTGCTCTGACCCCCATGCAATTTTAAATCCCCCAACCTTTCTGAGCACTGTTGGTGAGCAGCCCCATTACATCTTAATGACTGTCATTAATTTCTAAAGAGTGTTAATTTCAGATTTTTAATCACCCCTTAACTATTCAATTAAATTTCAATAAAATGTTAAGTACTTACAAGTCTTCTCATTTTTCCTAAAATACTTACTACATTAACATGACTGAAGTCCAGTGGTAAAAATGAATGAAATTAAATGATACAGCACTACCACAACAGCTGCCAACAAAAGAAAAATGCTACGAAGTACAGACTTAATCATACAAACCCTTGTAATACTATTAGCATATTTTAAAGCTATGGAGGTGGAGGGAG
>JASSUY010037903.1:0-47500 GCA_032466535.1 Forpus xanthops | reverse complement strand
GGGAAATCTGCATGAGGTACTCAGGAATACCCATATATAATACAAATAAATCTTACTGATTTTTTGCTGGTGATGACTAGAAGAAATATGAAGACAAAGACTGAACATTTCCACCATGGCCAATACATGTTCTGATGGGTCTCCAAACTTCTCTTCCCTTGTTTCTCAGTATATAAGCTTAACATTTGCCTTCCCTTTTGGCAGCTGCGAGTACCACATTGTGCAGAGAATCACTGTGCTGGACCGGAGGACAGGGAGCACGTGTGTTAGAGAGGAATTGTATGGAATTATGTTAGAAGAGCCCATGCATACTCTATGCCTAGACTTTTTGCACTGCAAAGTATCATTTGCAATAAAAATTCAAATCAGTCAATCATCTCCAGCAGAAAGAGCACTTATAAAACATGGGATGCATCACCATAATTTTGGGCTTGCTATCCACACCAGCAAAGAGTTGGCAGTGACATCACATCTACACCCAGATGGCACTTTCATTTCACTGGCTACATTTATCCTCATGGATTTGAAAAGGAAACTTACCCAGGCCGTGTGGCTGCAGTTTAGAACCTGTTTCCATTTGGACTCTCTGATACAGTAAAATGTACAAAAATTGGAGAAAAAACTGAAAACCAGAGCGAAATCTAGATAACCTCGCTACCTTCCCACACTCCTTGTCTGCCCCACCATTTTAATTTGACATCACTATTTAAAGTTGGTGCATACAAAAATAAACTATAATATTCTGAAGCCACCACTGCCTATTACAGGGTACCATTCTGCAAAATCTAGATTCTAAGGTCTTCACGATGGGGACATCATCTTTCTTTGTCTTCCAAGGTGTGCATTTGTATTTTTACTTGGTAAAGGAATAAACAATCATCCTCCCCTACATCCCTTCACAACCTTAAAACCTGACATTTTTAAGTAAGTTAAGGATTACAAACACTCTTTTAATTGATCCGCTCTCTTCTTCCTTCCACAGCTCTAGCAATAATTACATTTCTCTTATAATTTATTTTGGAATAAATGTGTGCTGCACCTGTACTTCATGTACGGCTCCTGCATGCTTCCAGTGTTCTCGGTAGCTTTGGAAAGAGGAGAGTGGTATGCTCACATTGTTTGCTGGCTCCATTTCTCCATTTCCACCCCCCTCACCCCCTCCCCCCCATCTTCTTCTTCCATGTAATTTTGAAGCATTTCTTTTTTCCTTAGCATTTCTCACTGATCTCTAAAAACAGCCTCCACCACCCACCCCATGGACGTGCTTTAGAAGGCTGCAGTTCACTGCTGCTCAAGTATGTGAAGAAGTCTTCAAGATAACTACATCAACTGAAACAGCTAATGTAGCAAGCCAAGGTGATTAAAACACAGTGAATTAGAATATAGCTACATGAGTAAAAGATACTCAGGAAAAAAACACAGAGCTGCCCACTAATACAGCTAAAAGAGCACCAGAGTCTTGCTACTTAATTGCACAGACTACTGGCAAGCAGGTTTTAGCTACAACAGATGACTCCCCTTCAGCATCCAAGTCCTATGCAGAATACTCTAAATCAGCCTTTATTCATTATGATGAGCTACTAAGAATTACTTCAGAATCTACAGTTAGTGTTAAACAATATTTGTTTAAAAAAGATTTGAGGGAAATCTTGTTAAAAATTCTGAACGGTATTGGAATTTTGAGCATACGAGCTTGCCATTCTAAACCATTTGATTAAATTTAACCATAGGAAACTCTTCCAAGACCTAATGAAGCAGCAATTACATCTGAAGAGGGAGCCAAGCCAAGAATTCTACCATTCCAATAGCTCTCCTTTGAACATCATGCTACAGTATCTAATCTGTTCAGTTTCGAGTTTACACACACAATAAATCTCTAAGCATTTGGATTTGTATAAAATAAACCATATAGACCAACATGGTACTTATATACATATTTTTAATATAAGGAACCTATTGCTGTTTTTTTTTTTTTTTTAAATGACATACTTTTGAGATTTTAAGTATTTTCAAAAAAAACCCCTGCGCATGAAATAGAATCCAGATGAACTTAAAAATTATGCAAGTATTTTCTGGGTCTGGCTGAAAAGCAGATGCTGCCTCTGAGCTCACTTCCCATCTTTCACAGTATTTTTATATGAATTTTGACAAATAGGTACAGAATTGACCACAAAAAAAAAGTGAAATAAGGATAGCATGAATGTCAATCTGAAAAAAAAATAAAATGCTGGACTTTATCCTGATTTCATTTGCTTTGTCATGAGCATTTGCCCACACTTCATCATAATCTGCCTACTTGGTCGCTCATTGTGTTGGTGTAAGCAGGGTAAGAATCAGTCCCACTACTTTCCCTTTTGATTAAAAGGAGGAACTGTTAAAATGCGATAATGGCTACATTTGTCATGCCCTCAGAAAATGCAGATTGTTTGGTCCTCGCTTACATTTTTATGCTGCACAAAGATGACCCTTTTTCTGATTTAAGATGTAGCTAGAGCAATCCAAGCACAGTCAAATCGATGAAGGCAATCTTGCTCTATTTCCTGTTTTCCAACATTTCTTTATTACATGTTACAGAACACTTTAACATAATATCTCAGAGGTCTTCAGATATAGAAGATGGAGAAATAATGTTGAAAAGCAACTCTTCACATTCAGCTTTCACCACATCAAGTGCAAATGGTAAACTTAAACATAAAAATACAATTTGCTCTTTCAAAAGTTTACATCCTTATCTCCTTATCTTGTGCAAAGAACACACATTCATTTCCAGTGCCTCAAGGTAAAGACTAAGGCATCTATCACAAGAATAGTGAGCACCTGAAGGATTTGGAAGCAATCTTTTCATAATGCTCCTTTGGAAGAGAAGCGGGGTTACTCAAAATTCATAGAGATTATTAGGTTTACATCCACACAGCAGACATGGTACCATATTATTTCCCATCAACAGTATTCTCACCTGCTGAGAATCTCTCCTTGGCTCAAGACAGCCATTTATTATAAGGCATTAGCACTCAACTTCACAAACCAAAGTTATCCGCCATCAGTGAACTGGCCAAACCTGTAATACACACACTCAGCTCAGGAGGATTGTGTTTACCTACCTTTTGAGCCCTTCATTTTGGTGATTTAATAAGCAAGCATTTTCTTACTTCAGCAGATTTTTTCTGTATTATCAAGTTAGGTATTTCCGGATAAATGTGTGGGTGTTTCAAGAGACTCACAGGGCTCCCCAGAGCTCTGCTGTATCAGTGGAGTATGCACTGATAGGAGGGACTCTTTATGACAAGAAAAGCTGATCAGCTGCAAGCTTTCCTGTTGATGAATCCAACTTTTCACCAGGTCTAAACTAAGCCTGTGGCATTTGTGTTTTGTTTTTTTTGTTGTTTGCTTTTTTTTTTTCTTGGCCTTCTTTGAGGCCTGCAGAAAGTTATGAAATAGATTTTTCTAGTCCTCCCAAGAGCAAGGCCAGGTTCACATCTTGACCTCAGAAACAAAGCAGTCCTCGAAACTCAGTCTCCTCTGCCCAACATAAAGCAAACTACAACATGCAACATAAGGCAATATTAAGAGTGAGAAATGACAAGCAATGTATCAGTATTGAGAAGAAATAATAAACCCCAGCCATATTAAAAATTCCAGCAACAACAGCACTGAACAACACAATTTTGGCTCTACTATAGTCTTCATTACCAAGGGTGGAAGCACAGTATTCATCTGTAAAGAGTGCTTAGTTGGAAGGAAGATTTCAATCTCAAGTCAACAAAATTCTTTATTGTAAGGCATTGTATATTTGTAGATCTTTTGGTCATATTATTCTGTAACCATTCTGGCACTATAAGTTGGGTAGTGTAATGTACAGCTACATACAGACTCTCCCAACAAGACATACTAATGAAAATACAAAATAACCTTTACAGGACTGAATCTCCTCTCAACAACATTAATGTAAATCAGCTCGGTCAACTGGGGGACATTGATGTGAAACTCAAAGAGGAAAGAACTGGGCTTTGGTGCGTTTAACAAGCTGCTCAAATATGTTTTAGAAATGTGAAGGCCGATAAAACTGTGGGTTCAGGAGCTTGGAAGACAACAAAGTTGTAAAAATGAGAAACCCTGATTTTCATGGTGAAATAGCAAAATAGGGCCCCAGAATACATAAATACTGAAGTAGACATCACTACCAAAAGCACCAACAGTTTAACACAAGTAAGAAACCAGAATCTTATCAAAGATCTCAGGATTGGAACAGCTAGTTCCCATTAGCATGAGTGACAGTGGTGTTTGTGCATGTATGCTGATGGAATATGGACCCTGAAATGTCTGTGACCTTGACGCACAATATTTATATCTACACCTTTAGCCTCTTGCACATAATGAGATGCAATCTTTTAGCTTTATGCACTTCACCAGGCATTCAATTCGAAAAAGTAAATTTGGGGGGTGTGGGGGGGAAAGAATGCTAAGCTATCTAGACAGAAGGTAGTGAATCAAAAATTGCAAAACTTCAGCTTTCAAAAATAGCCTATGTGACCTCTTACAATACTCTGACCACTCCATCACAAGCAGGAGGCAACCCCTGTGAAGAGTGAATTCTGGCAAAGTTCTCTCTTCACAGATGATGCACAGCTTAAGCTATAATGAGTTTTTGGGTTACAAATGCTGAACACATTAATATTCCTTGATGATAATTATCACAGTATAAGCACCTTTCCCAATGTGAGTAGCATAAAGCAACTGAAGCAGCATTTTTACTACATTTGAAACAAGCTGGAAAATGGGATTTTCTACTCTCGTAACCTGAGGTCAACATACATCAAGCTATGCATATTAAGTACGTCTACCCTATATAACTATATAGACCTTCTGATATACTCACACACATGCAGGCAATTAACACCCTAATTTTTTGAATACTTAAACAAAAACACCATACATATAAACATGATTTCCTAAGCAAAATACATCCAACATTTTAAATAGGTCCCAAATAATTTGTAAACAGGCTACACTGCTATTTCTTTGAAAGTGAGCTATTTTTGTACATTATTAAAAAAAACAATCAGGAAGCTATTAGCTGATTAACCATTGATACAAATTGAAAATTAAAAAAAAAAATACAGATTTTGGCCCAAAACAAAAACAAAATTTGCATAAAAATACTGCCTTCCACCTTCATGCCTTAAACTAATCAGTATGTGCAACAACACTAAGTGTGGCATATACCACTATGTGATCCTTTCCACTATCACAGCAATCTTTTTTTATGAACACCTGAAAATATAGTTCTTCAGTGGGTCTAAACTCTTGCATGCAGCTCACAGACTAAGCAGCAAGTAGGAGGTCTGAAGACATCTTCAGGAAATAAAGGAGTGGGAGCCTCAGTCCAGGCAGCTGAGCACCTGCTAGAGGTGTTGCCTACCTGTCTCTGCAGTCTGGGGACCGCAGCACTGGGCAGGAATGTACTCATCCAGGCAGCAGAGGCAAAACTATTGATATAGCCAGACAGGCTCACCCAGGCTTTGTAGCCTAGTCTTAAACATGAAGAGGGGCAAAAAGGGGTGTGCAGAATGCATAGCCCCTAAAATCTGTGAGTTACCCCAAGAAACAACACATACAGAGCCCAAAGAAGATAACACGAGGTATGCTTCTTTAAATGGTACAAATGGGCTTGGCTGCATTTTAAGTGCAAGCCATTTAATTATTTTACAAGTACTTACTGAGGATTAATTAGCATACAACAAGGATCTGAAACATGCAGACGTTTGTCAAAGAAGACAGGGTTTCTAATGATTTATTATTGTTTGATTAACAACATCATGCAGCAACTACATTATTAAATCTCTGTTTTGCAGACTATAGTACCTAAAAGTGTTACCTAGTGATGAACTGTTACCCTCAAAAGAAGATAACACCTGGGTCTTTGCTTTTCTCTCACTCCCAACTCAGAAAATGCTCATTGTTACAAATGATGTTACGATAAGGAGCTTTTGAAATATCATACTGTGTGTTGCAGGGTTTTTACTAAATGCTATAATGCTGGCTTAATATTCCGTGCAAATAAACTCACTGTAGCTTTCTTCTTACAAAATGGGAGTCAGTTTGAACTCTTAATCTGAAAAATGGGAATCAATTCCTGTGTTCTGTGGGTGTGAAATCTGCTGAATGTATTTATGCTATGTTGTCCTGCACTTCCTTTAAGAAATATGCCATGCTATAACCATTGCAAGAGCTAAAGCATAATTTTCACTTATGTGCTGAAAAATGTCTCAAAATCCCACTTGGATATATGGCAAGGTTTTGAGGAAACCTTTGCTAAATATTTAACTGCACTATTGGCTTATTAAATACTGTAATGTGAAAGCCACGAAAGGATGATATAAAGCACATGACATTTTTTTTTCACTTCACATTGGTGCTCACTTTGAACACTGTACAAGCCCATTCATCAGAAGAACTGATGCATTCTAAGAAGTATTCCTTCTTATCAGACAAATGTAGCAATGGCATCTTGCTATTGTACAAATGATTAAATCCCTCCTTGGGTAACTGTGTGAGATTGGTTTCTCTGCAGTTAGAATGCCCTCTTCATCCTCCCGCTAAAGTATCTGAAAAGATCATGCCTGAAAATTAGAAGTGATATAGTGAAATCAGGATGGCACAAGACATATTGCTTATATGAAAGGCAAACCTAGGGGAAAAAGGAGTCAGGTACAGAACATGCAGCTTTGGTTTATCATACAGAGAAACTGCATGGCTGACCATTTTACAGCTAGAAAATTGAATCCATTTCTCTGGACATCACAATGCATTTGACAGCTACATAATACAGTGACAGTCACGTTGAAAATGCAGAAGTAAGACTGAAAATATTCTAGGAAAATAAGGACTTCCACTGAAACAAAATCGAAGTAACTTGGCTCACAACAACAGATGTGTTTCAGTAGGAAACACTGAAAACAAATTTAAATCCACTATGAAATATATTAATATAAACTAACAAAAAAAAAAATCTCTTGGCATGGAATTGCCTGCAGAGTGTGCATTTATTCTGTAAACACTGTAACAATGATTATCTGTCCTTCCAGCTCTCAGTGGAGACTCCTGCTTTTGAAAATGTCTTGTGGTGACTTACTAAATTCAGGCTATTTCAATTAGTATTACTGCACATTAAAAATTAATTGTATTAAAGAGTGGATTAAGGTTTAAATTTCAATTCTGCAGTACGTGTGCTAGAAATGACAGCTAAAAATCAATGCTCTCTGGCCCACAATCGGAAGTTTGTACGACCAAACAGTGTGGAACTGGCGTCAGTTTTAAAAGAATTGATAGTTCAATTCAAGGTACGTCAGCTCTAATTCCTGACTTAAATGGGAATGCTACATGGCCACAGTATTAAGCTAAAGAAGAAACTGGAAAAAAAAAAAAAGCTGCCTTGCAGTAAAAAAAAATGTTTCATCTTCACAAAGATGGAAAAAAATCCAAATTACAGCTCAAAATTCACATTTGGTATCACTGAAGGAAAAAAGATGTTTGAATGGGATGATGACTTCATTAGGGAAGACATATTTTTTTTCTTGCATTTAGAACATGTTGTTAAAATACCACCCGGAATTGCAATTTAGGTCCCAATCTTACAAACACTTAAGAACATATATAGCCTTATTCCTGCATAAAAGGAAGATTGTGGCATCTATTCATGTGAATAAAATCAGATGCATATTTATATGTCTTCAGGATCAGACATTTTCATTACAATTCCTAATATAAGGTGCACGCAAGCCCGTTTCAAACTTACTGTGTGTGACAGACCCAGATGCAGGTACACAAGTGAACTGGAGGACCCTATGGCACTCTTGCTCTGGGACATTTCTCTTCATGCAAACAATGACAGCAAGGACAGCACCAAAGAACATGGCCACTAGAGCTGCAAGCCAATACACCTGGGAGACCAGATTCTGTGTGAGTCATCAACAGAGCTGTAGTTCCTACCTCCACCCTGTAGCAGAGCCCCAGTGAGGATGCTGAGTCCCAGAGGCACACTGGGAGGGGTGACAGGAACATTGCTATCAAACATGCAAAATGTGCAGGGTGATCAAATGTCAGGCTATAGAGTCAAAGGTATACGGGAGCAGGCAGGAACTCTTGGTACCTCCAGTAAATATGTCAGGTATGGTCTCCTGAGCTGCCTTCTTATTGTAGAACAAGGGACAATTATTTCGCCCACACACACACGAAATCAATTGTTATCTTCCATTTTATTGTCTAACAATCAGTTAAAACTTGCCTTCCTGGATGAAGGCTGCTTCTTGTACAACTAAGGCAGAATACTGCACTTTAACCCAGCTGAAACTTGTATTTAGACATTCTCCCTGTAAGTTGGAAAGATTTTGTAAAAGAAAACATCTTTATTAAAATATCTGTATCTTCACAACAATATTTTTTACTTGGGTGAAACTGAATTTTGCAGAAGGTTCCTTGAGATCATGACACTGGATGATAAACTAACACCACTGCTATAATTCTTCCTTTGAATGTGAATACAGTGCCGAAAGGAAAGGAAACAGCTCAAACGAAATCATTTTTGCACTCTTCTGTATTGTAAAATGCATGGGGAATAGCAAGAAGGGAACAAGCATGCTCCACTTGTTATAAATCTAGTATTGTTCTTGTCTGAAAATGGTTAGCACCATGCTTGTCACTTCTATCAACCACAAACTAATATTTTTAAGAGCAAATCATGAAGAACACTGCAAGTCTAGAGAACAGACCAAGCTGGCGTCACTAAAGTATTGCAAAGCCACCCAGGATGCCAGAGCCTGGAACTGAACAATCATTGGCGTGTCCCTAAGAGATAAGTTGATGTCCAAAATGTTTTTAAAGATCCCCTGTGCTGCATGGATGTCCAACAGCAAGTTTGGCACCAAGAGAGTAAAAAAGATGGGTTGTAATAATAACAATAAAAAAATAATCTGGTGCGAATAGACCCCAAGGTGTAGTAGTCATCCCCATGCAACAATCACCCTTCACTGCAATTTAGTGATGTTGCTTCATTACAATACAGCATACAAAAGGAGCAATATTAAGGCATCCTATTTAAAGATACAGGATCTGTGGTGCCAACTATAGCTGGTACTGAATCAGGACTACAGATTAAAAAATAAGGCAATTTCAGCAGAGAATACTGAAAAATGAGCACTCTCCTGAAGGCGCATGTGTGTCATTTCTACAAGCCTTAGCCGAACGTCACAAGTGACTGTAGATAAAGACTGCCAATATATTTTATAGCGTGAACCCACAAATTCATTTCAAAGCACAGCAATAACTGGTTGCAAAGTAACGATAGTCAAGGAAGACAAAGAAATGTAACTGGTTTAGGCAAGGGAGAAAATAAATGCTTTCGTGAGATAGCAGAATATACAGAAATTAAGAAAGAGATATGCACAGGGTACGGGACCCACAGAGTAGATGGATCTTAAAGTAACTTTCAGAACTGCAGTGAAGAAGGACAATTCTGAAGAGCAATAAGCCACTGTCTTCCATTGTCTAATGGAAGCCATCACAATTTCTCTTAACTCTCTGTTAACTGGTTCTGACTGAAGAAGAAATGAAGGACAGTTTTTATTATGTGTAGAATGTGATGTCAAGAACAGAAATCAGCAGGACCAGATCTGTGAAAAGTGATGATATGGCAAAAGGGAGGAACAACAGTTTTTTTAACTGGCCTCTGAAAAAGATAGGGAACATGAACCAAATTTGGGAACCATAGGGCAAGCAGTAGCATTCTCTATTATCCAAGAGATAATAGAAACCACAAAGAATTTAATAGTTTGCAATTTACTGCATGACAGTACTTTCCTTCTTAACTTACATTAACAAATTTGTCTTGGAAAATCTCTACTGGTAAGTACTGTCTCCATTTCCCATTCCAGTGTTTTGTTCTAGGCTAGTGAAGAAGCCATTGGGAATGTTGGAACCACCACAAACTTGCACCCACTCTTCTGACTCCTGTTTCATCATTTTGAAACAGAAATTGTCTTTGTAGTCTCTTAAGCAAAGACGTACTTCGAAAAAAGGAGTTCCCCAGCCAAACAAGAAAGGAGAGCACCATAAGGCAAAGTGAGTAAGAAAGAAGAAGACTCTACAATGCCATGAAGAAAGTAAACATATTTTGTGGCAGATAAATGGCATAGGAGAAATCAGAGATGAAGAGCTTTCCAAATATGTTTTTTAAGGAAATGAATGGGAAGAATACAGGGGCAGCTAAAGTGTGTTGAGAGTGTTTCTCTTGTCAGAGAAGAGAACCTCTACTGAAGCTTTAGGGTAAAGGAGACAAAATCACCAGCCAACAAAGAGGCTGGCCTGGAGGACCCATCACAAGGGTTGAAAGAGATGCACATGACGCACAAAAGCGGCTGGTGGTGTAAAAAACGATAACATAGGTGACATATCATAGAAATTAGAGTCCTATTTTCTGCTATCTAATTTATTCCCATGCACCACCATGAAGGATTTTTCCTGGTGGTACAATTCCAGCCTACTGCTAGGCATACTCCATTACTGGTACAAATGCAGCAGCAGGTAAAAGTAGAAAACATTTTCATTATGAAGAAGCATCCTTCGGATTGTTTTCTAGACTAGCTCTCTGCCCAAGACTATTTTGTTTTTCAAATATCTAATTTTATTTTTAATTTGTTTTTATTTTGGCCTCCTTTTTCTAAGCTCACCTATAATTTTAATCAAAAAAGGTTAAAAATACCATCCCTGTTAAGTCTGACTTGAAGAATAACAGCACACAAGAAGTATGTGGGTTAGAAGTTCAAACTTGGCAAGGAAATGTCACTCAGCTAAAGAGAAGAGTATTTAACTGTGCTGGTGAAAATCGGGTTTGATTTGATCATGTTATGACAGTTTGCAAATCACACTTTGCACTAAGTGATGTTTGGGTTAGGGTTTTTAACCAAACTTTGAAGCAAATGGAAGGCTGTGTTGCCTCTGAATGCCTAATTGAACGAGGTAGTAAACATCAACATCTCCCAAGTTGTTCAATGAATTACACAGTGCTCTGTAGAAGTCTCATCTGGGGAACTTGGGGGTGGGGATAGTGGGATTTCTTTGCACAGTTATCGAATGTCTTGGCACTTGCATAGGTGTGCAATGAAAAGCAATGAAGCCAGAAGCACAGTGGATTCATTGTGAAAGTTGCCTGTGAGAGGGTTGGGAGAAAGGGTGCCTAGCCAAACAGCTAGATATTAAGAATATAATACTCAGGTCCTGAACTACAACACTCCAATAAAGTGCTGTGTGAGAGAAAATTCAAATTGTATGGCTAGGCACTGAAAAAAGAAATTCAAAACAGGATGTTACAGTCATATTCTTAACTCTGGTTGCTGTACATGTGTTTTAGGATTGCTTTTGATTATACAAATATACTATTCCTTGTATCATGCACTCTTATCCAAACATGAGACTCAAACCTTTCAGTATAAACACAGTGAATGAGGCAGTGTTTTGAAATAAGCTTTGTCCAACACGCTATGAATACCGTATTCTGTAAAGTCTCTTCGATAAGTACCACACACATAGGATATATTCATGTTATAAAAATAATGTGTAATGTGGCTTTGCACCTTTGAGCAGGTCTCCTTCACTCTGCCCACTGCTTCATTTCCTCTGGGGCTTTTCCTAATGCCCTGAATTGTACAACGTATTCAAACAGCAGCTTAGTTAAGAAAAACAAATATGCCAAAAAAGAATGTTTCTTCTTCCTTTCTCCCTATACATTGAATTTACCTATATAATTATGCTAGTTTAAGGCCACATGACAGAATTACTCAGTTCTGCCCCACTAATATGTTGGTCCCACGTTTTTACTTGCATGTTTCACTGAGGGCATATAATAATTTTCACAGGCAAGAATCCTGACATTGAGCTTAAAGGGCTTGATATTTTTGCACACAGAATATTTCAATTTGGCAATATGTACATTTCACATTTACCAATTAGATTTTTATCTTTTTTTATTTTATTTCACAGGTATTTATATCTGGTTTGCTGGTCACTAAAGAAGCCGTCTTGCAAGCTGAAGGACATGATAGCTAGGCAGTTCAGCTTACATACTTGTGAGTATAAGAGGGTGCATTCCATCACAAAACACCTTGTATTTTAAATAAGTGTCACAATTTCACTTTACTATTGGTTTTCCACTGGCTCCACACACAAAAAGGCAACTCTGCATGTGAAAAAGGGTGTGCAGGAGTGTCTTCTGACCATATCTGGTCTATGAGGCATGCAAAAGTGAGAATTTTTACCTACATACAATTCTAAGCGTCAATAAAGGCTGAATTGAAAGCACTGCTTACTGAAAGTGCGGTGGTAGCTCGACCACTGTGCTGAGGAGATAGAAGGAGTTCCTTTCCTCAGTAAGGATCATTGAGTGTGTCACTGGTTAATTCCTGTTCTATGCTCATTAGCATTACTCTCAAGTTTCTGGTTATCATATCCGAAATATTAAGACATAATAAGTACGAAGGTGCAGATAATTGGATATTAACCAGAACATACTTGACTGGGCAGGAGGTAGGGCCTTGCTTAAACTAATCCTGAAATGTATTAATCACCAATTAATGAATGGGTTTCAAATTCATTTTCTATTATAGAACACCTCTGAGTATCTAAGCTTTTTCTAATAAAATGAGTTGGAATAACAGAATAAGAAACACTCTAATTTGAGACTGGTTTGAATTAATTCCCTATAGCTTGTTGTTAAGTTCATTGAAAACAATAATTCTCGTATGAGTGACTTTATATATATATATGTATATATATCTATAATAGCACTTACAGGCTCTATTTGCAGGTGCAAATAGTCATACAGAAGCTAAATTCACAACAGAACTTTTTCACTGGAGAACTGCTATAGCACTATCTATTTTTTAAGAGCAAACATAGCTATTTAATACAAGTGGCATATGACCTGCATCAATTTCAGGTGGATGTTGCCAATTAATGATTTTCACTGTGAAGACAGGTATACGTGTATGCCAGCTTCTGTAAATAGGAACAAAATTCAAACACCTCCTCTCTCCAGCCTGGGCCAATATGTGCTCCACACCAGTTCAGTCTGGTGACCGGGACTCTTAAAGGGTGGAATAAGTATGGCGGGAGAGTAAATATACTGAGGTTATGAAATGCAGTTAGGAAGCCTGGCGGGATGCAAGGAGGGTGAGGGAGGGTGTTGTTAAGCTCAGAAGCCCCAGCTTTGAACACCTTGGCTGATTTTGCATGAAGCTTGCACACTTAACCAGTGTTACCAACTAGCTTGACACAATTGTACTTTTCTCAGCTAAGAAGCTAACTGGCTGTGTGTAGTTAATCTCTAAATGCTGGAAGTTTTTATTAACTGGGCATATTTAAAATCCAAATAGAAATGCAAAAACCAGAAACAGTCTCAGGTTTTCCATTTATTTATTTATTTACTTACTTAAATTTAATATTCCTACATGTCCAGGATAATTTTTACATGACACTTTAGCAACTTTATCACTTGAAATGGGTGCTCATTTCTGCACTAGAAAAAAAATCCACAAAAGATCCTTATTGTTACTAATGAAGAAAATTATAACAGACATGGTTGAAGTACTATTATTCCCCTTTCTCTCTTCTTGCTGTCCTCAGTGTTATTTACATTGATGTGAATTGCAAGTAAACCAATATTATCCATCTCTCTGTTTTTTCCTTAATTTGTTGACTTTAATTTTAGTACGTCTTAAATAAGCGCTTACTGAAGATGAAGTAAGATATGCAAGCAAGTAGTCCTTTTATCAACAATTTTGCCACAGAAATACACAAACATTTCAATGGCTCTTCATTAGCAAACAAATCAACAAGTGATATTTTAATGCATGACTTTATTCCATCTCTGTGGGGACCGTAGTTGAGAGTGTGATGTACAGTACAGAGAAAGGAATCATCAGCCACAACGTCCCAGGGCTCTACCCATTGAGGACTTCTCAGCCTCTGCTTAAAGAGTGCATTTAATTGACTGATAGACAGTAGCTTCTTTGTTCACAGAAGACAGCGAAGTAATGGCAGCTTGAAAATCGTACCATCTACAGGATCTCCTGAGACTAGTAACAGGGGGATATGTGTCAGGAATAAATAAATAATCTAATTATTAAGCCACTTCCTGTCAAGTTAACTCCAATTTGTTGGCTTTTGAAGGCAACAAAACGAGGCATTTTTCCTCATTATGCTTCTCTTTTTATACCACTGGTAATCACAGGCGGATTAAAGGGTGCCTGATTGGTTTTTTTGTCAAGGAACTGAGAAGCAGCCAACAGTACAGAAAAACAGAGTTGGGGTTAGAAGAAATTTCATGCTTGTCTCCTTTCCAGCTCCCTAACAGCCCACATTGCTGCCCCATACAGTGCTGCCAGCTGTACAGCAAATGTGTACCCCTCCAACGGCGGCCTACCAGGCCACAGGCTCCATCCTGAGAGCTGTGAGATACCTTGCAATCTTGGCAGGTAGCTACTGCTGTCATAGGCATAATTCTAAAGGTGACCTACGAAACCCCGTCAGCTCACCAAATGCAACAATATGAGCAGCTGAAGTTCGACACCCACTCTCCATATTGGCTTCTTTTGTTTCGCTTCCTGCACATACATCGCAGGCAGAAACCTCGGGACGCATTCCGCCAAAGAACCGGAGGCTTCTCTGCTTGGAACAGGGATGATTTAGAAAAGCAGTGATGAGGCTACCCTCTGTGCTGACAGATAAACACGGCCGAAGGAATGCGCTAAGGCTCCTGATAAAGCCTGCAATACAAATGGTCAGCAACAAAGAACAAAAGGGAAGGCTGACACTGTGCCATTAATTCAGCCCGTGGTGCCTAAGTATTAACATGCACAGTTTATCACTGCAGTGGCTCAGAGGAGAATGTTACAGCAGGTAAGGGGAGAGAAACAACTTTCGTACTGCCTGACATTACCTTTCGAGAGCGTCCCCTTCATCAAGTGCTGATCACACCACAGGCTTTTCTGCAGGAAAAAATCTAAAGCTTCCGTGTGCTTTGCTTCATTTCTTTACAAATCAACTCCAGCCTGAGCTGTGGACATTTTTCAAATGCTTATTTTTGTAGTATTACCATTATTACTACTAACAGTATTATTTCATAATAAGGCAATTTAACTCTATTTTACCAGAATTTTTTAGATCCAAGGCGCTTTCCCCCTGAAAAGGGTTCATATATGTCTGCATACTATGCCCTGACTGAACCATTTGTGATTTTAAAAGCCCGGACTGAAAGCTGTCTCAAAAAGCAAGCAGCCATCCCTGCCCAGTTCCATGCAGGGCAACTTCAGTGGGTGACAGCGGGCACCCTGGGTCACAGGGGACAGCAAGGTACCTGTAACCCAAAGGAACAGGTGACACACATAACCTGAAGCCTAGTGCATGGTGCTGCTCCAGCACGTTTACAGCTGCCTTTACCGTTTTTGAATACATCTTGAATTTTTTGTTAAATTGTGCAGATAATTAAAGCCTCTTCATATTTACAGTCTGCTTCATTGGTACCATGAATTCTGTTTTCAGTTACTGTCTGCAAATTCCCTGTCTGCCCAATTTCATATTAAGCAATAACACTTCATTTTACATAAGTTTTATCTGATGTCCCCATACAGAGCTGCCAGCTGTACAGCAAATGTGCAGCTCTCAAACTGAGGCCTACTAGGCCACAGGCTCCATCCTGAGATCTGTAAGGCACCTTGCTGTCATTGGCAAGCGTTCCCAGCTATCGCTGCTACCATCGCTCCACACTACACACAACTTAAAATCATCTGATTATTAGAATTTGTGGTCCACACTCCATTTTATCCTTTATTTAATCTATCCCCAGATCACACATTTGTTTAAATGTTTTGGCTGGTTTACAAATCATGCAGCCATCTGCACAGTAGGTGTGACACCATTTTTTAGACAAAAGTTACATTACAAAACAACAAAGATAAAGTCATTTGAAATGCTTTGGTGTTTGTTATTCTGCCTGGTTTGCTTGGACCAACTCTAAGAAATAAATAGAATTATCTGTGTAAATCGATGAACATCTATGAAAAACAACACCCAGCAGAACACAGAGCTTGCTCCATTACCTACGTTAATATCATGACAGCTGAGGAGAGATGACCTGGCCCACTTCTCATCTCTCCTGTACAGATGGCTATTAAAGGGAAAGTATCCCTTTTGTATGGTCCATGCAGAAACCCTTTATGGGCTTTTCAAATAAGCCAGCATTGCCCACAGGAGAGTAGCTTCCTGTTAGTATTAAGCAGCACAGATTTCACCTATTTTGTAACCCAGTTCCTCACAAAATAAACCTACTTTTTCTCAGATTTAACCCCAAATCCTGGTTTTCCTGGGCATCTCAATTACATCTCCTTTTGCAGACAAAGTAACCAAGTATCCTCTAACTTTTAGGCAACATCTTGACAGCTCCAACTGTAAATAGGAGATTCCAAAGTATCCAAAAGATTTCCCAGTGTTAAGAGCATATGATCTGTCCTTCAATATAACTCAACAGTTTCCATTTCTTACTACTCAGGAATCAGCAAAAGCTGACCAGCTAAAGGAAGTCTCCAGCTCCTTCCTCCTCTAGTGCATAGGTGCATACCTTTGGATTGTTTTTTTTCCAAATCTCATGTAAGAGGGACTGCACAACATCAGTTTTAGTATAGAGTTAATTAAACTGACATGCTGAAGACTTATTACTTGAGGCAAACATAGTGCAACAAGTCTTAGTTGCCCAGTACAGTTTTCCATGTAAGTGGAAGGAAAATCATGGGGTTCAATGACCTGCTCTTGGGCAGCAGACAAGTAACAGAATCTGTGACTGCCACATGTTATTGAAACCAGACTGAATTTTTCTTGAGGTCAAGAATACTGACTGAGATTTTCCTCTGTCATGACACCACTGTTGTGGTCCGTACGTACCTTATTGTGCACATTACAAATATGAGGCAAATAAGACGATTTATTTTTATAGGTTTATTATGCATGCAGTTAATGCATGCATAATGCAAACATGCATATCCACACAACACATAAGCATATATGCATATTATTTACTTATAACATTGTCACTGAAAATATCAAAAATTGTGAGTTGCAGTAAAACATGTCTTTACGTCTTCTAATGGCTACACACTACTTCTTATAGTAAAACACAGCTGTAAAATTTCTTTGCAGGGAAATTAAAATGTTAGATCGTACTTTCTATATACTATTCTTTTTAAACTACAGTTGTTCCAGCATAGATTTGTTTATTTGGGATTTAATGAAGCATTTGTTAGCATAAACTAGAATTCTTCTTGTCAACTGCAGGATTGCTTCATCCTGTTTTCCCATTTACTTCCTAACTTCAGTGCTTGGCATATTTTTTTCTTTCCCTTAATTTCCTCCTCCTGCTCCCACCTGCTACCTCACTCAAAGCTACACAACATCCTTCCATCAAAAACAAGCTCTCCCCTCACCCCAACAGACTTTACAAAAAGTGATTTGTACAAGACACTGGAAAGGTTAAAGAAAGAAAAGTCTGTTCACTTATCAGAAATGACCTATTTAGAAATTGTCAAAAGTAGGGTTGCAAAAAGGGGCTGAATCCTGACCGTGACACTCTTCCCCTTTGCTCTGTGGCTCTTCAGAGAGGTAGTGGTTCTTGCTACAACACTGGGGCTTGCTTGTTTCATCAACAGAAGTAGCAGCAAACTACAAAGATTGTGGCTGTTTCCCCCTTTTATCATTCTCTTTGTCAGCCTGATCAGTCCTCAATGGTAAATGTGCTGCTCTGTTGTGCACAGCCAGCGGCTCGCAATTTGCTCACTATGTTTCATGAGACAGTTGTTTGTGGCTGTTTGGAACACATTTACCTCTTTGGGGATTTATGCGCTAGTTGCAATGCCAACCTCCATAGTGATAGAGATTTCTTTCTACTAAAATAGATAATTAGAAGCTGGTAATTATTGGTCAAGAATTATCAGAGTGAAAAAAATTAAGCTCTTCATAAACAGTTCTTGGCAATGTCATCTCTTTACATTATCTCGTGTCTAACAGCACTTTACTCAGAGCACTTACAAATTTACGCTACTTCTGTTGAGTCTCATAATTTTATATGGAGTAATGACTTTTCTGAGTTAAACATGTCTGTACTCCCCCAGTTCTGAGCCACTCTCCATGTACATATGCGCGAAATCCCAGGCGACTGTTTAGTCTATTGACGCTGAACTGCATCAGATACTACATATGTAAAAGAACCAGTGGAAGAAAAAAAATCAGTGGAAGAAAAAACAATGTTTAGCTTATTTGCTTAAAATAACAGGGAAAATAATAGGAGGAACAGTGGAGTGTAGCTAACAGAACACAAACAATAGCAGACTTTCTTCCTTACCCTCACAGGTCAAATGCCAACCGTAAACTACTTGATGAAAACAAAGGGATGCCAGAAAGCCTCCCTTTTCCATAGACACCATCCACCCAAAAATAGAATTTTCTCAAAGAAAGCTGCTAAAAATGTTATTTATATATATTCCACCTGAGGAGAAAGATAAATGAAAGAAGGTGGATGAAGAATCACCGTTTATGCCAGCACTTCCTAAACACACGTGAAACACACCTGGATTTACATTTCCTCTTTTCCCACCCAAAAGCTGAGAAATTGTTTTACCAAAAAATTTCAATATATACATACACACTAAGAAACATGTTTTCCAAACAAAAGTACATGCTTACATCTAGGTCTAAAATAATGCCTAAACAGAGGGCCTATTTAAGAAAGCCCATAGTTTGGCTTGCTTTCTGTCCATTGATATTGCTTAGCCTAAGCTTGAATCAGTGGGCATTTTAAGCAAACACAGGCATTGCTCGACAAGCATGGAGTCTAGAAATATGCAGAACCCTCGAACCTTCACTCACTTAATGCAAGCCAGGAATTCCACTTCTTTGACTCTTTGCCCTCACCTATTCAATGGAAAAGGCTTATTGCTCTGTCCCTTCTCAAAGATCCTAGGAAGACTCAATTGAAGGCTGCAGAACAGTTTTAAAATGGGAAATTCTAAAAGCAGTGAACATGTAGTTACTGAGGAAAGTTATCACTACGACATCTTTTTAATATACAACTTGTGTAATAATGTAAATTACATTGCTGTCAAAGATACTTCAGGTTACACTTCACTGGGTCATCTGCAGATTTTATTTTCCATTAGGTGGCATAATCCCTCTTGTTGAATTGATTGAAATGTATAACAAAATCTGTAAAAACATTATATACCCTCCTAACAAAGAAGAGTAAGAGGCTTTTCAAATAGCCTCTAATCCTTCTTCCCCTGCTAAATGTCTAGTTGAGATTATATTTGATTAGACAAAAACACACACATACACACAACCTAAAAATATCAACCCTCAGTGGAGCTATTTTAGCCAACAAAGTAATTCCAGTTGCCTTATTTAAAAGTCTAAGTTTCACACTGGGGTTTTATAAATGTATCTTTGCCTCAGTGACCTTCCACAATGCAACTTCTCTCTGTGGATGTTAGGAACACGAACTCAGTTTGCATCCCAGGATCATGTTCAAAGGGCACGGTAATTAGATGGGACACCATAAACTTTTCTAGGTTCCCAAACAGCCAAAAAGATGGAGAGTACAAATTGTTTCCCTCAGCTGGCTGAGCACATGTGTCTATGAGTGGTTCCCACTCACTTCTGAGTGGAGTTTGGCAGATGACTTTCCACTTTCTTGTTTGTTCCATGGCCCAACTGACTCTCCTTTTCTCCTTTCACTGAACTATGATTATGTTATGGTGTCTTCAGGTAAGAACACACCACATCCATCAATAACCGCAACACAGATAATGCTAACATTTTACTGTGAGAGGAAATAACACTTCCTGACACTGTGTGATGATGTCTGTAAAGGCATTTATTGCCCCTATATTTGGTCTAGGGATTATCGCATTGTCTGCCTTCCCAGATTACCTTCCCTTTCATTCACATTTAAAGTCCTTCTTTTTTTCTCTCTCTTTCCCAGAAGCTTTCTCACTTTCCCTTCTGCAGAGGAGAAAAATACACCTTGTTCTGCCAATCTCCTACTAGGAAAGCAGGGCAAGAAGACATATTTTACCGGATACATGTAGAAAAAGGGGGACTAATGTGTTTAGGAAACCATATTTTCTTTTATGGTAAATGTGCCATCAATCAACAAGTTGATATTCACTAAAGTGTTTCACCTAAAATATTTTTCAATTTACATATAGATATGCATCCAGATACCTATGGGTGTATATATATGGGTTACGTATTACATATATTTATACAAATGGGTTTGCCTGTTTTCTGTATTGTGTATGAATATTATAAGCCTACCTACAGACGCACATAAACTAAGGCCAATTTTAAAGAGCTTAATGTCACACCTTGAACCTTTCCCTCTAGACAGAATACGGACTTGGAAAAAGGCCTGTGAACAATGATATAAATTAAAGGGGAGGGGGAAGAGTGAAACTGGAAAGATAGCTAAGGAAAAATCCAATTAGTGGTGACAAGTCTAACAGAATTGGAGATCAGAAATTATTTTTCCCTGTGCTTTGACTGTGAGGTCACATTCAAAACTCTCTGGAACGCTGATATTCCTTTCACTCCACCCCAATACAAAATCCCTCTGCATTTGCTTAATCGAGGCTACATCATTAGGAGCTGCACTGTTAAGTCTGGCAGTGCAGATAAGAATCTTCCACTGAACACAGATTACCACAAGCATGACCGGCAAATCTCCCTGTATGTTTTGCAAGCTCCTTCTTTATTTCACTGAGAAGGTTTTACATAAAGCACATTTAAATCTGTGTCACTATGGTTATGTCATGAAGCAATATCATGCATGATTAGATACAACACAGAAAAAACAATTAAATACCTTGAAAAAGATTCTCTTTTTCATTCAACCTCATCCAGCTTTTAGAAATAAAACATAGGCAGTTAATAGCTCAGTTTAAGAAAATCTCTATCTCTGCAGATATGCAGGCTGAAGCCAGCCAACTGGATTTGTCCTGCTTTACTGGCTCTCTCCTCCTTTCTCTCCTCCCATTCTGACCCTCTAGTAAAACTCGTCCAGAAAATAGGGAAAGAAAATAAAAGATAGAAAATTTGAGTATTTTGTGAAAGAAGGGTTCCTATTCTGAAAATGTGGGGCACTGGGGAAGTGCATGGCAAGCACATACACCACTCTGTCACTCCAGTATCATTCGTCACCCACAGTGGCCATGTTCCCTCTCACATTTAGTGCTAATAATATGTTGCTTTTAAGAACATGTTGAACACCGTATTAAAAGAAAACAGCAAAAATGATGAGTTCTGTTGTTGGTAATAACCTACTTTTAAATTCTGCGTTACTGACCCAGATTGAATAATGTGAAGCAGTTCAAATTATCTCTTCCCCAAAGACATAAAATATCAGAACTAAAGCTTAATCCAACAGGCAAATCACTTCGCTTCTTTACAAAACCAGCTTGTCATTCACATTTACTCAATTCTACAAAAAGTATATGAAATGTTTGTGCTCTCAATGTATTAAACCTGTTAATAAAGAACCTAGACAAATGGGCTATTATGGTACAGCAGGTAAAATTAAATTTTACAGTGCAGCCAAATTACTAGTGCTTATGGAAGAAATCTGCATGTTACCTTGAAAGAAAAAAGAAACCAACATCAAAATATTTTTAAGTTAAGAAATAAAAAACCCCAGCAAATTCTACTCTATTGGATTTTTAATTACTGGATTTTATACTATACTGTTTGGCTTTGCATGCTTTTCTATCATTGTAACAAAAAAAACAGCGTAAGGAAGGCAGGAGTAAAAAATCAATGGTATCCATCTCTGTCTTGAAAAGTGAAATTTAGAAAGGAGGCTAAAAAAATGAGACAACCCTGGAAATGTTATCTTATTAGCGGGCAAATGATGTGCTTGATAAATTTAATTGGCTGATAGAACTCTTAGTGCTATTACTGAGTGGTTACCAAATTGAAAACATTATAAGTAAACCATGGGGAATAAGCAAATAATAGGAAAATATGAATATCAAAGAAAAAGCAGGTTTTGTTTTATTCCAGTTTACAAATCTAACAGCTTTGTAAACATCGAGCCAGGCTTGGATTCAGGAATCCTAAAAGACTTTTTTAATGCTTGTACCTAAAAAAGCAGATTCCATTACTGAATACTACAATTCCTTGGTTTTTTTTTTCAAATAAATGATAGTATGTAATTGTATACAGATACACTCAGGATTTTTTTCCATACTGCTCAAACACAGCAAACAATACTATTTTATGGCCATTTGAATTATTTATGTTTCCTAATGACAAAAACTTGCCAGTTTTGATTTTGGTACCAAGGTGCTTGAGAAGTACACAGTAGTGTCATTACCATAATAACTTCTGAAATTAAAACCTGTCTAAAACTCTACGGAAAGCTAACATCCAGTTCATTACCATTCCTGTTAGTTTGTTTTCAATAATGCAAAAACGATTAGAAGTTTAATTTGCTAATCACCTCTGTTTTGACTGGCAGTAGATATATAATTCTCTGCAGAAGTCTAAACTAGCCCTTGCAGAAAATAAAGTATGTTAATGCTTTATCAAGTCTAATAATATGAATAAAAAAGTCAATCATGCCTAGGTTAATCATTGATGAATGCACAATTAATTTCTCCTTAACTCTGTTTAATTTTAGAGGCAATGATGATCATGAGTAAGACAAATGGCTATCTGTCTTTGAGAAGTTTTAGTGCTTCACTTACCAATCATGTGGTTTGCAACATGAACTTGGATATCCCATTCATTGTAGAAAACCATCTGACATTTGATGCACTGGTAGGTCTTCTTCTAAAGAAACAAGGGTAGATAAAATTTACTGAAAAGTACAATTGGAACCATTTCATTATAACTCAGAATACTGAGTTCAAAGTGGTCATTTAAAGCTCTCCAGCAGTGTTTTCATTAAGCCTTAATTATTAATATTTAAAAACTATCATGCTCCGTAGTTTTCTAGTACCTTTCATCTGAATTTCCTGAAACTCTGTAGAGAGTGCATTTTTTCTGCTTTCTAACTCCACAGACAGACCAGTTTTGCCAAAACACCAGCTTTACATTCATGGAAGGCAAAATGCAATGAGGATGTGTGGGATGTGATTCAAATAATGTGAACATCAACGTGAATCCTTCGCTTCATACTAATGGATTAGGCCCACTACAGAATTGGTGGAAGCCAGGAACAGAACACAGAAATCAGAAATCTGCTTCTCCTTTATTCTCAACTGGGCTGCAGAATCTCCTTTGCACCACACATCTTAAAAAGGTCCATCAGGTTACCATCTTTCAAGGAGTCCTGCTTGTATCAACAAATGGTTACTGTACCTGGGCAGTTGCTTCAGTATCTATTGGCAAGCACACCAAAATTGGGAAGGCTGGCTAGAAACTAGGCAGACAGCAATCCTTCTGGCCACAGTACATTAGGCCTGACTTAACTTAAAGACCATGGTGTATACAGATCAAATTTCATTATAAACCAGGATATGCATTTCTCTCTTTGGTGCACAAGTTTTTCATTTGTGTCATGGTGTCTTTCAAAACAGATCTGCTATTTGCTTTTCTACAAAATACATCACTTGTCCAAGACAATTCAACATCCTAAGAATGTGACTGTATTTTCTCTTATTCTTCTTGACCTGAATTGGCCAGAGATTTGATATAGGAAAGCATTACTTTAAAAGTGAAAACTAAAGAGTATATTCAAAAGTAAGATTTTGTGTTTTCATCATAAAACTTAAAATCTGAAGTTATCCAAGCATCCAATGAGACTAGTCAGTTTCACAAAATTATTCAACTGCATAATTGTAGTATCAAGGACTCAAGTCCTAAGGTAACAGTGCTGGAAAGCTCAACTGTTGTTTTGAAGATGTAACAAAAGCAAGGTAAGCCCTGAACTGCCACATCAAGGCAGTAACTCAAGAGACATGTATCTTTCCGTACAGCCACAGGCACCTTGCCTACATCAGCAGAAAGAAAAAAAAAAAAATGAAGAAAAACATATATTTTTTAAAGAATGTAAAGTTAGCAAAAGCTGGCACAGATGGAGTAAATTGCAGATTTCTCATATACTAGGAGGAGAAGTAGGGCTCGCTGAATAATGTGTATCAAAAATACAGCCTGTCTTGTACAAATTTAACTTCTGAAAAGTGTTATGCAGCTGGCATTACTGATTATATTTAAAAAAAAAGCTTATTTTACACCTGACTCTAAACATTATTAATGACTTGATGGATTTGCTATCAGCATCTAAATTTAGATGCCCTGTCCCGGACAAATAAAGTGCCCATCCATTAAGTATCTTTTTACTTCAAGCCCGTAGAAATGAATATAAAGACTTTTTAAATATATGTCATTATATCTCCCCAAGTTAACTGAAAAATTTGTGACTAATCAAAGTCACTTCTGAAATTAAATGTTCCTGTGGGCTCCTCTTTACAAAGCTCCCATTGCTTCTCATACACAGAGGATATTTTAATTTTCTTGATGACAGTAACAAAAATGTGTTGCATCATGTCTTGGTGGAAACAATAAGAAGCCTTTTTTGCCACTTTTCATTTAAATCAACTTTAGCTTTCTGAAATGTAACCAAGTTAAATCATTATAGACAACAAAATCAATGGGTAAGCAGAAAACAAATCTGCTTTGACTTAGTTTTACAGTTATGATTTGCAAAGCCTGCTCTTTTAAAAGGTACAGCACTTTTTCTCTTTTTTGCTGCTGTGACAATACTGGCAACACTGGTAGAATTCAGATTCAGTCAAAGTATTTCCCATTATATGTTGGTAAATTTAACCTTACTGCACTACATCTAGATCTATCAAAGCCCTCTAAATAATGACAGTCACGATCAAGGATTTATTATGCTAACCTCTTTACAAGATGCTTTTTGATGCTGACATATAGAACAACAATATTGCATAAATAACAATCACTCTCCCTTTTTTTTAAACATTGTTTCCCTTTAGAACTAGTTAGAAAATATTTCTTACTCCCTGATGACTGGCACTATATATTGTTTATTAGCATACCCCTAGCATTATTCCTGATATGTGACTTTGCTCAAAAACAAAGAAACATAAACTTAATGGCTGGTCTTTTCTCTTGTTAGCACAGCAACACAGAGTGCATGTCAACAATTGCTGGCAAAATTATGACTGATGCACATAATGACAACACATTCAAAGGCTGGGGTTTTTTTGAAGTCTAATGCCAAAAAATAAAGTCATTTGACAACAACAAGAAATAGTAATTTACTAGCACTTGCTAGCCTCTTCAGAATGATCTGACATATTTGTGGAATCACACAGAGGTTTTCTTTTTATCATGAAGGGAAGCACGTTTTTGTGACTGCTGCTTGATCAAGCACTACTAGGTCTTTTTGTTTCCAAACATATCCTAAAATGTTGACATCAACTTTTATTAGCTCACCACACACTCATCTCAAAGTGTCTGAACTTGTGCATGGTTAAGTTTTTATTTTAAAGCAAACTCAGTAAATTCCAATTATACTTAGATTTTCAAAGTGATCAAATCCAGTCATTTTCACATCAAGTTGAACAAAACTCACTGCTAATTTCCATGTTTCACATTCTAAGGAAGCCCTTTTTCACTGAAAGCTACATCTCAGTCTCATAAGCTTTGTCAGAACCACGAGACCCATAACTGTTCAAAGGAGCTCCTGGGTCCTGATGTGCTCCATGGTACGTCCCAGTTCCCTAACGAGGTGAGATCCAGGGGGAGACTCAGCCCCTCCTCACACCATGTTCACTCAAAGGGGAAACTTGATGGGGAAGACAGAAATGAGCCCTGGAGTACTGCAGCTTCATATGCCTTGCCTGGGTAGCTGGGAAGAAGCCTTGCAGTACATGCGCCAGTCACCTTTGCCTATGGAGGACTAAGGAGTGAGTGGACACCCAGGCCTTGCTTTGCCGCTCCAGCTCACAGCCCAGAGTCACAGAGTAATGAAAGATAGACAGCTGAGGGCACCTACACCTTAGTCTGCAACCACTGCATTTACCAGCGGTTGTATCAGCCTCCTGCTATACATCAACATTCCAACATCCTCATTCTCTTTTCCAAACACAGAAACAAGCCGACCCACATTTCTTGTTACAGAATAATTTCAAATCAGCAAGATCCTTTACAGTGCATTTCCATATGGACTCAGCCAGAACCAGTAATAGTAGCTGAAGAAGCTGTACTGCACTCTAAACTGTGCCTTACTGCAAAACTTGCAAAGATTTGTTCCAGAGTGACACTTTAACTAACTGATGGACTTAAGACGTTTTCTGTTTATTTCTTACATTACTGTTGCCTCATGTTTCACAAAAATTCTTCAATAAACAAGCCCACAACCCTTCATTAAACCCCCTCCTGTCACAAATGTTAAGTCCCAGTTTGAGTGTAAATCTGAGGCTCCATTCATTCCTGGGGCCATTCAAAATTGTTGTACAAGAGTAACTGCTTGGACTAAGTGTCTCACAAGAGCACTGGGCAATCTGGTTGCCTCTTGCATTACTGTTCACAAAACCAATTTAAAGCCTTACAGCATGCAAAGCTTTTCTGTGACTTCCTTTAATGAGCTTTGGAGCAGGTCTTCAATCCATGCAGAGCATATGCATGTGTTTTTCTAGCCTTTTGAATAATTAATATCACCTAGACCTTTAATCATTGTCCTGATCCTCACCTATCCCTTGAAGGTTTTCAGAATTTCCTTTCTATAGAGATGCCCAAAGTATCCATGTCATGTCAAATGAGACTGCTGCTTTTATAAATGGCCCAAGAATATGATCTGTGCTCATAATTTTGTTTTTATACATAAGCAAAACAACTAATAACCACTCTACTAGAGGATTCAGTTCTCTTCAGAAGAGCTTCAGAAGTATGCAGATCCTTGTGTAGCCTTCTGTGCCCTGTGACTGTCTGAGGTATCCATACATTCTTCTTCTTCTATTCCCCAGCCTCATTATATTACTTGAAAATGAACTGCATATACTATGTATCTGCCCATGCTCCACCTCCTTGTCAAAGTCATTCAGAATTTTATCATCTGCCTATTTTGTTCTGACATTTCCCTGGGTTTGTAGTATCAGGGAATTTCATCACCTTACTACTTATTCTTTCTTCCAGAGTACTGATATGCTGCATAAATTCAACAAAATTGGTGCAAATAGTGATTCTTAAGGCTTTGCATTATTCACACATATCCAGTGTAACCTGCTTCAATTCATAAGACTACTATGTTTTCCAAACTCAAGTTAGTGTTTCTTTTCTTTTCTAATCAAAGTATATCTTCCTATGCCATACTTATTCACCTAACAGATTAATCTTTTGTGCTGCAGCATTTCAAAAGCTTTGCTAAAATCCTGGTAAATCATGTTTATAGGCTTCTCTGTCAGCGCTTGTGGCTACTTTCAAAAGACTCTATTGAAAATTTTAAGCATGATCCTCCCTTTGTGAATCTTTGTCCTCTATCCTTCATTAAATCCAAACTTTCTAGGCATTCTTCTATCATGTCTTTGATTAGCCTTTCTGTCACGTTCCTCACCGTTTAATCAAGCTCAAAAGCCAGTAATTTCATGTGCAATCCTTACATACCCTGTTAAATGTTTGTTTAGTAGCCTTTTGCCAGGCTGCTGATACCTCTTTTTAGAAGACTGTAAATTTATCTGCTTAATGTTTCCTCTTATCTTCAACTGCCTTCTCTGAGAGTTTGGAGATGGGTATTTTCCTGTGTTTGTAAGTCAGTTTTTGTATACTGCATTCCATTACATTATACCTAATCTATACTTTACTCTTCATCATGGGGAAGAAGCACCACAAGGTCCACAACAAAGCACTTCTTCAACAGTGCTGGCTTCTTTGATTACATATACCATTTCTGAATCTCCTGTACTCACTTTTAACAGAATACGTGCTCCCTACATGAAATAACAATAAATATGTCATAGCTTCTAATGCACTGTTATCTACAGTCTCAGGTTTGCAGGAACACCTGGTTTATTTTATACTCCTTTTACAATTTTCCTGCATGCACTACCAAAAATGGTGTTGATGTGTACCTGTTAACACTATTTACTCTCAAAACACCAGTAAAGGGGACTTTCAAGGCTTTTCCCCCCCTCGGTTTCAGCACAGACTGAAGGTATGGATCAACAGCAGCTGAGACAATCTACTGCTGCCAAAAGAGAGCGATGCCACACCTCCTGCATCCCCTAATTCCCCTCTCCCAGACCAATCATTAACTCACAATTTCCCTCACATTAAATCCAGGGTGGAGTTATTTCCACCTGCTAAACCAACAGAAAGGTGACCTGACAAGAAAGAGTGAATAGTTTCCAACAAATCATATGCAAAACCAAGTTAAAACTTGCACATTAACTACAGTAACTTGCCAGTGCTAACTCCTAATGCTGCCAGCTGATTTATTACATCATTATTTTATTAAGCATTAGCAGTGTGCTTGGCCCTGCATGAGGCACAAGAGCAACCACGGTCCCAGCTTATTTGTCCATTTAGCTATTTTTCATCACAGCTCAGATTATTTTTGACAGCGCCTTAATTGAGGATTTCTTTTCTGTCTTCCTGGATGCTTATTTTGTCAACCTTAAGCTCTTACAAAACTAAGCATATGTTAGCCAGTTTCAATGCATAGTTAGCCATTTATCTTGCTTATGGGGCACTGTCATTTTGCATTTCTTTTTTAACTAATTGCTAACTCTTCTCATTGCTCACACAACACCCTTCAATTAGTATTTCCTGATTGCTTTTAAAAGCATAATGATTTTATGAGGGTTTTTCTGCTCTTCTGCAGTTGTTTAGCAGGGTCTTACTGTAGCAGGGTCTGAGTGTACATGCCTAGAGAAAGAATACAATGAATCCCATGAGGTAAGCAAAATGAAAATGGAGAAAAACATTATTTTTTTCTAATTTCTTCCATTATGGTTACTTATTACTTATACACAAGAGGAGTCAGAAATACAAATGTTTGTTCTACAAGTCCTTCCATCCCTATTCTGTTTGAAGTTAGGGTCTGCCATTCTGTCTTTCACCTTTATGTTCCGTATTCTGCATTCTGCATTTAATTATGTCTGTCATCACTACCTTAGTTACAAACCTTTCCTTCCTCTGGCTTATGAAGTGCATTAGCTTGCAATGTCTTACCTCCCCACACAAAAAGAACCACACCTCACAACATTTAAAAACTGCATCTCTCCCTTTTGCGTTCTCTCCAATTCTTTGTCTAGGTCTTTGAAGTGAGGTACTTGTCAGAAATGTGACTCTAAAACCTGGCAGCACATGGGTGTACATTTATTTTCTCTCAATTGCTTCACATCAGGTTTACATAGGCTGTAAGCACAAACAGGTAGCAGTACCATGAATTTCATTTGGTTCTGAAAAACAAACTTCTGTCTATCCTGATCCTGATCCTGTGTGAGGCTGAGGCTCCAAGGACTACAAGTAAATGTGCGGAGCAGTGCTCATGAGTTCAGGGCTGGCGATGTCAGCAACTGAACTTTCTGTCAGCATCCCCATCTCTTTTTGCCTCCTTACATTTCACTTAAAGGTTGCTAAGCCTGATTGCTGCTAACCCATCAAGAGGCATGTCAGCATTCACCATCTCAGTATCAGAGCAGCTCTGTGTCTAAGGACATTAAGGAGAAACTATGATCAAGACTGCTCAGATAATTTTGCAGAAGCCATGGCACCAAAGCACAGGCAGAAGAGCATGACTTGGCAGGTACAAGTATATCAGCAATACTCTGAGTAAGCTGGTAAGACTTTTTTCTTTCTAAAGCTTTTTTCCTTTTCATTTTAAAAAAAGCACACTGAAGATACACTGTCATTCAAAAAAGCCACTACTTTCTTCACCAACAATCAGCAACAAATATAACCCAATAAAATCAGCAGTTTGCAAGTATGCAGAAGAGAATACTGTTTTGTCTCTTTTCTCCATCACAAATTTTGTAAAACCTATCTGGATTTTAAGAGAAAGGGAAAATCAGGGACTTTTTATATACCTTATTTTGTTTTAATTGAAGCTTAAAACCACTTCTATTCCACTCTATGGGAAAGTAATGCTGATTAACTTCACTTTCCAGAGTGTGACTCCCGACCCCCCCCTGCCCTTAACTGTCCACTTTTAACCCAACCTTTATTCCTGCAGGATTCTGGGCTATTACTTACCAAGATAATTTAATCCTACAGAATAGAACTTGTGCTGAAAAATATGCACCATTAATATTAATGTACAAACAGAAATATATTACTCATACATAATATATAAGAAATTAATTTTCATTGAAGTATCAGGAGAAGGATTAAACCCCTTAGATCCTTCTCATGCAATTAGCTCTACACTTAGGGAAGTCAATGGGACTTCACAAATGAAGGCTTCACATAGTAACACTGTTAAGACTGAGGCTTTTTACAGACTTGCTTACACTATGGAATATGCTACGGAATATAGGAGTTCTACCACCATACTGCTGTAATTATAATACTACCCTGTATGGATACTCTTAGGCCACTTCAATGTTAACAAGTATACTGGTAGCATCTGAGCTGGCACACAGCTGCTGACACTGCAAGGATGTTTGACTGTGTGCCCAGTTGAAAAACCTCCACTGGGGCAGTGCAGCTGCCCAAGGAAGCGGTGTACCAGCAAAACAAGCACTCTGCTGAGCCAGCCTTCAATGCTATCCACAATAATCTGTGTCTAGCTGGCTTCTCCTCTGAAGAGATGTTTTTATTCCTCCAAGAGAATTAAGGGAGCATCCCAGAATTCCCTCTGTCCTATTTCATAATCTTTTACTTTCAGACTACTTCTTAAAATTCCAGCAGATCATCTTAGGTATACCCTGTAATAAGCTCATTTCTTTTTGCATGGGGCTTCAGTCTGACATTTCACTACCAGAAAAAAAAAAAAAAAAAACAACACAAAAGAGATTGCAAAATTTGCTTCAGAGCAGAATGTCATACTTTTAGGTTTGCAGAACTCAACCATCATCATACAAACTACCTACCAGTTGTGAAGCAGGGAACGTAAGAAAAATGAGGAGCTATGGTTAAGACAACTAGCTCAGGAAAATCATCAGGTGGTGGAGACACTCCTTGACTATACCAACAAAAGAAGCAGAACAAGATCAATTGCAAGTTGGCTGCTGTCAGTGATGGTTGCAAGGTTTTCATGTGCAGACATCCATTCTCCTAGAGTCTGACACTGAACCCATTCCAAACACCAGCAGAGACAAAAAAAAAAAAAAGACTGTTGTAGCAGTGAAAAAAACAAGTACAAAAGGAAATTTGGAAGTTGGAGTCTTAGATCGTTCTTTGTAGGTGAACCACTATGTTTCCTACTGGAAACTGCAGAGAGGAAGAGGTGGCCTTCCACATATGAAAAGCTATTAGGTGTGCCTTTTTGCACAGAACATTGTATCTGGATAGTAGGGAAAAAAAAAAGAGGCAGTCCATCCAACACAGGATACCAATACTGGAAGTATGATTGAAGGGAACAAATACCTCTTTCCTACCTCCCACCTTGGTTTTGAGTATATAAGCAGCAAGCAAATTTTAAATGGCCATATTTGTAACTGGCTGTATTTTTAAGTCACTATTCAGAAGCATTTCACAGGCATTAGAAATGATCAATGAATGCATGTGAGGGTTGCATCTTGAGGAACTCAAGCCTCTATTAAAAACTGCAGACAGGGAGTTTTTTTCTCAGATTTGAACATTATTACTAGTAGGACTGTACCGAGATGCTCAATATCAGGAGAGGACCCATCCTTTGATTACCTGACATAAGAAGCCATAAACTAACAATAAAGGTTTAACCACCAAGGAAGAACAGGATAACATCGATATATATTTGGCAGAGGTGCCCAAAGAATGGCAGAAAACAGAGAACCACAAAATGGCTTTGGTTGATTTCTGGGGGACCTCTGGTATAGCCTCTCTTCTCCCGTAAAGCCACCTAGAGCTGCACCACATGCAGATGGCTTGTGAATATCTCAAAGGATACACAACCTCTCTGGGTAACCTGTGCCAGAGCTCAGTCACTGTCACAGTAAGTGTTCCCTGATGTTCAGCAGGAACTCACAGAATCACAGAATCTTAGACATTAGATCATCAAGTTTCAACTCCTTCCCATGGGCAGGGACACCTCACACTAGGCCATGTCACCCAAGGCTCTGTCCAACCTGGCCTTGAACACTGCCAGAGATGGAGCATTTACCACTTTGGGCAACCTGTTCCAGTGCCTCACCACCCCCACAGTGTGTAAGTTTTTGCCCACTGCCTCTTGTTCTGAAATGTCCCACTGCAAGGACACATGTTAGCAGGACACACATTTCTGCTATCATATTCGGGAGAAAACACTGTAAAAAATACTACAGCTCATATTTTATACAATAATTTGTAATACAATGTAAGAAACTGAATAAATGTAAGACAGGTTTGTACCTAGGGTTTTGAACAATCAGGCCTAAGATCTATTACCAGCCATCATAGAGCTATGGGAGGTCAAAGAAGCAGGCTCCTTAACAAAATGCTATGTATCAGCTAATAAATTTATGTTCATTTTGTACAACTTCATGAAACAAGCAGTACTGGGGCTACATAACCATTTTAAATTAATGGCCAGCCTATTTCATCTCTCTGATGACAAAATAACAAATTTGGGTGTTATCTTTGTTGCATGACACTACACACACTACATATAACAACTTTATTGAGCTGTGGTAAAAAACACTTCTCAAAACATTTACAGTCACTTAAGAAGTTGGTCTGACAGCACTACAAAAAACAGATCATGATTTCTTAAAGCTTCCTTTCTTGTGATTAACTTCTACATAAAAAACAGGTTTGAACTTCAGTTAAAGCCGTCTTCCTGGTTTGGATTTCGAAAAGGCCTCCTTCCTGTTTGGATTCTATCACCTGCTGAGTCACCTCTCTTTCTAAACATTGCAAAAACTTTACAGGTCTTGATATTCCTGCTCATCTATGAAGTTCTTCTTGAAACTGGCTCAGACTACGCCAAAAGTAAGATGGGGAAGAGAGAGAACTCTCTAGAGGTATGCAAACTACCAGACAAAAAAGAAACATGCCATGATTTCCCATGTCTTGCTCCTAAAAAAAAAAATGGGAAATTTCTTGTTGTTTCTACCCAGTTCTGAGGTTAGATTACAAATACATACAAATCCTATTCCAACTTTCCACTGGGGCTGTGCAGAAGGGAAATCATGGCATGTTACCCTGGTCACTTGGCCAGCAGATACATGTACAGGGAAAAGCCCCGTGAGGACAGTGGGCTGCACAGCTGACCTGTTGGGGGTATGCATCTCAGGATGTTTTGTCTCAAAAAGCTTGTTGAATCTACATTTGGCCTCTCTAGAGATGCTTAAGTTCTTCATCCACATTCCTGTGTCCCTCTCCAGCTCTGCCTTTCTTCAAACAGGCATTCCCCCCACAGTGCATTGTTTCATGGAAATCTTGGTTTGGTGCTCCTGAAACCTTTGAAGAACACATCATCCTTTCTTCTTCTTAAGTAAAGTTTTCCACAGGTGTGAAGAAGATGCCTCTCCAAATTCTCCATCTGAAGATTCTGACAAATAACAGGACAAATGGTATTAGATTTTAATGATCAGTTGACAGGAAACTAAGAAAACTTGCTACAATTACCCATCTTGCTTCTGTTCAGCAGCTCCCAATCAACACATGGCCTTCCTTTCACAGACAGAATTCATCGTGTGTGAGAAGGCAGGAAGTTTGCTGCTTAACTTGGTAGGACCTACAGGAACAGGCTAATAAATAGCACTACCCTTGTTAAATTCAGACAGGACTCTGACAGCTCACTATTGAAAATGTAAAGGCAAAGAGAAATACTGTCTGTATCTTGTCAGCCACTTCATGGCAGTGGTACCACCAGAAATTAGAGCACAATGTAATGTGAAGGCGGTCTAGTGTGGCAAGAAGAACAGGACAGCCCTTCCTAAAGATATATATGGTCACATCTTAAATAATACTTTCCTGAAAGCAGTGTGAAAACAATTCAAGAAGACAAAAATGGAATCTTAGTGAGCTCATTCTGAAATTCGAGAAGCAGAAAATATGTTTGCCACAGATCAGTTCCACAAACTATTTCAAAGACAGATCTTTGTGCCAGCAACAAACCTTCTTTACCTCTCTTTGTCTTTGGATCCAAAATCCAGCATGAAAATCACTTGTTCTGGGCCTGGATTCACTGACAGGAAACCCAAGGCACTACTTCTTACAGTTACATTACAAGTTTATGTGCTTATTCATAAAAATCCTGTAGTCAGAATGATCAGCTCGGATTGCTGATGAGGAGGATTATTTTAATTTCTTTATGTATTTCAATTAAATGCATGAGTATTGATTTCAGTGCGTTTTTTTTTTTCAGTTAAAAGCACAGTGATTTATAGTGCTAAAATGCTATTGCCTGCCCTGCCAAAAGCATGCATCTGGGAACATTTCTGGGTTGCTCACAGTCTTTTCTCTTTTCTTTCCATCTCTGACTGCCAGTGCATACTGTTGAAACAAACCAGCTACTTCAAAAGGCAGTTCCTGTTTTCTGTCTTTGTGAGTTTGGCAGTGTTTTGAGAAGGGGGGAGGAATAGTAAAGGTAGATTCAAGGCCCATGAATAAAGATTAAAAAATGTACTGATAAAATAGTGCACCTACCTGAGCTCCATTCTTTCTCCCAGGGTGATACCATTTCTGGATTTATCTGAGGTTGGATAAGTTGAGTTTCAAGAAGTCACCAGCTCCACGCAGTATCTGAATTTTGTGACCCCTCCTCCATAAGCTCATTGTCAGCCTGCACTTTCATGGCTCCTTCCAGGATGCTGCCGTGATGTACCCAAGTGTCTCCTGATGTGACATGCCCATCCCGGCACACAGCTCTGCACAACCACAACAGGACAGAAGAGCAGCCCCAGATTCACGATTATGCTGTTCTTCAGCTGGTGTGACAGTTGCTAGATCTCTCCTTTGTCCAGCACTTTGATACTCTGCTACAGTGAGTTTCTGTGAGTCTTCTGCAACACCTGAATAAGCATCTTTATTCCTGCAGTAATTTGGCAGCATACTCACACTGCTCCTTCTCAGGACCAGAAAACCCAGAGTATTCTTGTATTATTAATAAAGCACTGTCTGCATTGCCACAGGTAATGCAGTATTCACATGAGCTTCACATTCACGGAACAAAGTGATACATAACTTAAGCTACTTATAGAAGCAATTGCACTTGCTGAGCACCTAATCTGGATGTTACCAAAAGGACCCCAAAATGTGTGCAGTTGCATTTACAGATAACATGTACAGTAGTATAAGATAGATTTTACTGTTGGTGTAAGCTGGAGTCCATTCCCTCCTCCTCTGCCATCTAAGCAATTCACAACATAACTACTATTGTACAGTTATGCTGGCATAATTCTGTATGCACAGAAGTGTTGAAGCTTAAGAAGTGAGGGCACACCTGCTAAATCATGAATTCTCCCATTAAGTGCATGCCAGCTTATTAAGGAAAACCAAGACAAGCAAGGCCACACAGTGTTTCTTGAACACTGCTTTTCATCTTCCAAGGTCTTACAAAAATTGTATCTCAATTAAACAAGGCAACGCACTTTTCAGGCACTATATGTTATTTTTAGAATAAGGAAAATGAAGCAGAGATGTTCAAGTAGATTTGTCTGAGTCAAAGCAAATGAGTGACAAAAAAAGGACTGATGCGTAGTTCCCAATTCACTATCAGACCTGCTCTCCACTTTTAAACATTAGCTATCACTAAGATTTATTATCCTAACCTAAGAGTGCGCTTCCCATGACTCAAGATCTTTACAAGATATCTACAACCTGAACTTGGCATCTCATTAAGCTTAAAGAGTAAGCTGTAGATTTACCAATTTTAGAACTTTTTCAATGGCTATCTATACAATCTGCCTGTTTAAGTATGTTTGATGGCTCAGGGTACTGAATTCAGCAGTACGATGGGCTTAATGAGTTCTGACCTGTTCCTTGAGTTGTGACTGACGAGCACTGCCCACGATTTCCTATCCCAACTGAAAGGTAACTTCCAGTGAAGACAATTCAGGTCAATATCTTTCACTTAGCAAGCAGGGTGAGCTCAGCTGATGACACTATACCATATTAAGGTAATTGCACTCTATCACATTATTGAGTACAGGCTAAAATGGGAAATTTTCTAGCTCAATCAGGAGAATATTTGGCAAAGAAGCCAGAAGTGATGCTTTTCAGTATTATCTTTTATCTTAAAAAGACATGTTTTAGTACTTTTATCACAGTTATCTTTTACTGAGTAACAAAGGGTATTCAGTACTGTTAATGGCCTGACATCTAGTATCCACATTTTTCTTGCCTTAGGAATGAAATGTTCTTTATATGAAGGCTGAAATCTAAACCACGTAACTCTCAATAATGCAAATGAAACCTTCACTCCTTAAGGTTTTTTTTTGTTGAAAATCTCCCCAAAAGAACACCTTTAAGTAGCCATCTTTAATCTCCCATTCAGTTCTAGAAATGTCCTTCCAGTAGAGTAGCAAAGCCACTGACGAATATATTTTAGCAATCCAATTTGTTTGTTTTATATGCTTATGTTTTCATTTCCCTCAGCCTGGACATCCAATCTATAGCATTAAACATTTGTGTATTACCACTTTCAATCCCGATTCTCATTGCTATAATGCTCGCATCACTACAATTTGAAATCAGTAATATCTGTTAGAAAAATAAATTATCTTTCAGGATTTTACAAACATGCATTTATGGTTTCCAGAAGTATTAATGCTCTATCAGTAACTTGATAGCTTTGTGCTTCCCATGAGAAAAGAATCCGAAAGTCTATGTTACTTCTGTGGAGACCAGAACCCCAGAACCACAGACACTGAAAAAATCAGTTTACAGGCTCTGAATGGGGGGTAAAAGGTGACTTGAAAGCAGGCAAATGTCATTGACAAATCTTGCTGTAGTTTAAAAGGCTTTATCATCTTAAATGTATTTCTAAGAGAAAAAATGAAAGGCGTAAAAAGAGGAACATAATGCCAATCAGAAGAAGATACAAGAACTCCGATTATACCTTGATGCACAATAAGATTCATTGATGACATTGAAGGTAACTGACCTTACATTACCACAAAGGACCCCCAAATCTCTCTTTGTCTAGTTTACAAGCAAGAGAAAGACAAGTTGGTAATGTCTTATAGTAACTGTCTTAATACACATGATTCTGGCTGTGCTTGAGGTAGGAGGAATTGGCTTCCAACATCACTGGGAAGAGATTTCATGTAGTCACTTGGGGCAAGATGACAGAAACAAAAACTAGGATGGTCGAATCTATCAAAAATACGCATCTGGTAATCCTCTGGTTCCCATTCAGGAGTAGGACTACAGAACTACCAGGTCCAGGCCATTGTCTGAACCACATCTAACTGGAGCTATTCCTGTTTCCTCTTTTTTTTAACAGAACGTTTTCTTTACACCTGTGATTCTCAGTCTAACAACTTGCTCCTTCCATAAACACCACACCACATCCCAGTCTCTCGGTGCCCCCCATCACCAGCCAGTGTGCAAAGTAATCAAAGCATAGCGCCCTTCCTTGGCAGATGCATTCTGTCTGGTACTTCACTCTTGTCTCCCAGCTCCTCTTCCGTCTTTGTGGCACTCCAGGCCCTGTGAACTACCTCAGTGGCCTTCTCCCAGCCATCCTTCAGCTATGTTGTTTATTAACTCCACAGATACTTATCTCTTGGCCCATATACCCTTACATATCTTTTCTCCTCCCTCTCTCCCTCTTTCCTGCCCTCTGGTTTGCATAACACTGTTGGATGACACCCTGAGAGGTTTCCTACCCAACAGATGGGCTCACAAACAGAGACTGAGGAAGGTGATGGAAGAGTAACAGCTCCCTAGCCACAGGGTATCCATACACTTGCACAGCCATGGGCTGCACCATGTTTGTACCAATTACAGGCTAAAAGCTTTCCTGAAACAAAAGCTTACAATTCATTTGTGCTGTGTTTTTAAGCTTCCTGAACTCTAAGGGGTCATTATGCAAGATACCATACATAAAATAAAAAGTCTAAGTCATTCTATGGATGACATTTCTGAAGATAATACAGATTCCTTTCCTTCAGTATATGACCTCCCTACCTTCCCGTATACGGGTGTTACTACTTGGCCTCTGGTGACTGAGGAATTAGATGAGGTCTTTCAAGAGTTTGATATTTGCTTTCTAAGTTATGCTGTGTGAATAGGATTTCAATCATCAGGCACTAGGTGCTTCAGTGACATCAAAATGTTGTTCATCAGGAATGGAAAGAAAAACACAACAAGGAATTGCATCCAAAGGACTGATTTCCCAATTTACCTTAGGCTAGCATTGCACTTAATCAAATAAGTTATAAGAGGGGAAAATGAATGTCTACAACACAATTTACAAAAAAACACCTCAATTTGTTGCTCACAAATATTTTCTAAAATCCACCCTGTTTGCCAGCATTTTGGCTCACTCTATTCTCTCTGTCATTAATTCTCTCTGCCGGAAGCACAATTCCTAGCTGGGGATTCCAACACATAAGGGAGCTGAAGTAAGATTCCAGATCTCAGTTGTGCTGGCATGAAGATAGTTCTCCTCAGTGACATAGAAGACAATATCCTAGGGAGACTGGAATTAGTCCTACTCCACACAATTCAATCCAAGATGTAAGGCATATCAAGAAGAAAGTAATTAGTAGCGAATGGCTATGGATGGAAATGTAACATGATTCAGCCTAAACACTGCATGACAAGTGACAAGACAGCCTGAAAAAAAGGGAATCTTTTCCAGAAGGATGGAAGATGTCAAGAGCAAAGAAAAAAGGGTTACCTCTTCAGTTTGGGAGGGGCTGATTCGGGGCATTGGAGATACTTGTGGTGTTTTCAGCTGTGTATTGTTGCTGTCTGGAACAAGCTCTCTGTGGATTGACTGAATATGGTTTTGGAGTTCACTTTCTGATTCAAATTTAACATTGCAACTAGAACATCGCGTCTTCAATCCCCCTGCCTTGACTTTGTTCTCAATGGAACTCAAGTTCTCATTTTGGCCCATGCCTTGTCTGTTACTGCTTGAAGGGATGTTGATACTTGGACTACCACTTTTACTGAGATTAACACAGCTAGCACACAGACCATATGGCAGACCGTTGATGTCAAGTTTCACTAAATCCTGTTTTGAGCGGAATTCCTTCAGACAAGAAGCACACTTGTACAGTTTCTGGAGATGCTGTGCGCGCCCCGTGGACTGCACGGCAGAACCATTTCCAGTCTTCTGCATATGGAACGTGCCATGGATTTTCAGTTCCAGAGTGGAAGTCACTGTCTGCATGCACACCACACACCGGAACCCTGTCAAGGAGTTCCTCAAGTCAGGGTGCATTTGGCAATGCTCTAAAAATTCCTCCTCACTTTGGAGGGGCATCTTGCAAATCCTGCAGTTTCCAGTGTCCAGGCTCTTACTATGCGTGACCTTATGTTCAGTAAGAGTCAGAAGAGAAGGAAACCTCTCGCCACAGATTGGGCACATATAATGTTTCACTGGTCCCAAGTGTGTCTGCATGTGTTCTCGGAGCCCATTTTCAGAGAAGAATGTACGAGAACACACATTACACTTATAATTCCCTTTAATGAGTTCAGCCTTTTTCTTCACTATGGCACTTTCTCCAGGTCGAATGTTGTGGTCTCGAAGCTGGTGATTCTGCAGGAGAGTCTCCATGGTATAAGCTGCTCCACAAATGTCACAGCCATACATAGGTTCAGATGTGTCCACATCTTCTTCACTGCCATCATGGCTGTTATGGGACTCCTGGCTATTCGTCAGTAAGGTCTGGAGCTCCACTTCCTCTTTCTGAACCTGCTCAGATGCTCCATTTGTTCCACAGTTTGGAGTTTTTGTCTCAAAAACACAATGCTTTTCCCTTAAGTGCTTTTCCAGCAAGATGATAGCATGGAAAGCTTTGCTGCAGAACTTGCAGTTGTACTTCTTGCTGTGTGTAGTAATGTGACACTGCAGCTCCACCTCCGTACCAAAGGACTCACCACAGAAGATGCACTTGTGTACTTTGCCTTGGTTCTCCAGGTGGTTATGTTTAACATGAAGCTGTAGGTCAGTCTCATTGCGGAAATCCCAGTTGCACGATGTACATCTATATACTTTCTTTTCATTGCTGTGCTTCACAGCCAAGTGTAGCTGAATGGAGACTTTGGAGTCAAAAACTTCTTGGCACAAGGTGCAGCGGAAAAACACAAACGTATGCATGTCCAGTAGGTGTTTCTGCAAGTCATCCACAGAAGTGAACTGCTTGTCACAGCTTTCACAGATATAGTAGGTTGAGGTGATCATGAAATGGATGGTAACATGCTTCAGCAGAGACTCCTGGTTTGGAAATTCCTTATTGCACTGAGGGCAGGTCAGTTTCGGCAGGACAGTATCAAGATGTGTTTTTAAATGAGTCTGGAAACCATCCAAGGAAGTATACTTAGCACCACACTGGTTACAAATGTATTCACCTGCAGGACGAGGGGGAGCACCTCCAACTGCCTGCATCATCTTTAAAGAGCTCTGCTCAATGGTTACAGGAGATAAAGGACTCATGGCTCTGGATTTTTTTCCATTGTGAATGTAATTCAGTGCCAAAGGAATGTTCTTATGGTTCTCCTTGATATGCTTGTTTAGTTTAAGAACACTATTAAATATTGGAGAATTAGTACAGTAAGAACAAGAATATACTTCCACCACTGGATCTTTTGGGGTTCCAAGAACAGGGGAACCAAAACGGGAACTGCTAAGATCACAGTGGACTTGTCTAATATGCTCTTCCAGAGAAGAATCTGTAAGAAACCCCATGTAGCAATGGGGACAAAAGAATGCATTACTGTCCTTAGCAGCAGGGTTGGCAAATCCATGTGAACATCGGATGTGTTCCTGAAGGGTGTTTAGGTCATTGAACACTTCAGAACAGAAGTTGCACTGGTACACCATTGCAGGCATGGTAGAAACAATCAGCGCTGGGTCCGGAGCTTCATGGACTTGCTTAAGATGTTCGTTCAGATTGTAAAGCGATGGCAATACCTCCAAACAATACTGACAGATATGGGCTTGTTCGGGTTTATCTAAATGCATAGTTTTCAGATGTATCTGCAGAACTGCAAGGCTGGAAAATAACTGTTTGTTGCAATAAATGCAACTGTAGGTAACTTTTGCCTGTTTACTAGAAGGACCAGTTATATCTGGCACTTGCTGAGCTGCCCGCTTCCTTCCACGACCTTTTGGTATAGGAGGAGCTGTTTCTACCATTGTTGAACTATCCACCGAGAGATTTGAATCCGGAGTGGTACTGGAAACTGAGGTGTAGCCCACAGTTACCAAGGACGGACTGTTGCTGTGGTTGCACGACTCTGGCTGCTGGTGACTGTCCATGTGGCTGTACAGCTCCTCCACAGTATGAAAGTTCTCAGAGCAAATGCTGCACGAATTCTTCTTCTCACCATTATGAGCCTGCTCCATGTGATTCACAAGAGATGTTTCCTCTACAAAGAGTTCATGACAGTAAACACACTGAAGAGCAGATCGGTCTTCATTAGGGGAACACTCAGGGTGACACTCTGCAATGTGCTTCTGAAGGTCTTCAGGAAAATCAAAGCCTTCCTCACACTGACTGCATTTCTGAGTGTCTTTCATTTTCCAGTCCTCCATCCGGGAAGCGGACTGAGAGCCATCTTTGTTCCTCTCGTGAACCTGCATGTGACCATGCAGGGAACTAGACGACAGGAATCCACGCCTACAAATGGCACACTTATATGGCTTGTTGGATGTATGAGTCTTTAAGTGAATTTTAAGATGATCACTCCTTGAGAATGCTGCGTCACACTCACTGCAGTGATACTTCTTGTCTCCTGTATGAAGCTTTATGTGGCGGTCCCTGCTCCGTTTGTGTTTGAAGAGACGACTGCAATACGTGCATTTGAAAGGGAGCTTGTCGCTGTGGCTTTGCTCGTGGTGTTTTAAGTAGCTGAGGCGGCTGAACGATTTGTCACAAAACTGGCATGGATAGGGCAACCCTGGACCTCCTTCCTCTTCACCAAAATCACAACCTTCTCCATGGCTTGGGGAAGTCTGGTCCTTGCTAGAAGGCGATGATGCTGGCCATGAGCAAGTGGGGTCATCCTCAACATCCACTCCATCTGAAATGACAAAGAAACAAGCCCACAAGCTTAATCCTTACAGTTCAAAGGGGGCAGCAAATCATAGAATCGCAGAGTGGTTCGGGTTGGAGAGAACCTTAAGATCATCTAGTTCCAATTCCCTTGCTTTGGGCAGGGACACCTCACAGTAGACCATGTCAACCAAGGCTCTGTCCAACATGGCCTTGAACACTGCCACAGGGATGAAGCATTCAGCACTTCTTTGGGCAATCCTTACCACCCTCACAGTAAAGAACTTCTTCCCTATATCTAATCTAAACTTCCCCTGTTTGTTTGAGCCCACTACCCCTTGTCCTATAATTACAGTCCCTGATGAACAATGCATATGAATAACACTACTAGTTAGCAGGATCTGCTACTCCTAAACAGCTAAAACATATTAAACTCTGACTGGGATACTTTTAATACCCATATCCAAAAGCTTCAAGATCACATTTATTTTTATCAGAGTTTAAAACATTTAAAGTTATTAGATACTTCTGTGCTTATATTAACTTTTTATTGCTTTTTTATCATTCTTTCTCAGTTGCAGGATATGTATTATACATTGACATCTTTATTAAAATGCAGATTTTAATATACTTAATGTTTCTTTTGTATCCATTGTAAAATGATTTGCATATTATGTGAAGAGTCAAAGGAAAGGAGAAAATATTACAGGAATGATTTAAAATTAATACAGTCAACCCACATGCCTAATATTTAATGAAAAGATTCCCCCTCCTTTGCACAGGTTTTGTTGGGATTTTTTACCTTTAAAATGATCCTGAACACAGAAGTCTTTTAAAGGCTATTACTGAAAGAGACCTGGGTGTTATTTTAAACAATAATAGGCAAAATTACAGGGGAGGAACAGGATAACATTATAAACAGTGATGTTTTCTCTAATAAAGTGCAATCAGGTTTCTCTGTAACTATACAATTCAGTTACTGAATGCTGACAGCTGGGTCATTAAATTCGCAAAACAAACTAACAAACCAGCAGCCAGGATCAAGGAAAATGAGAAAGTTTCAAAAGGGTCAGTTGTGAACAGAGTTTTTTTTCCTTTTTAGGTTCAAGAGGTTGCCCACCATTTCTTCCTTTCTGCAAAGGCCTCAGCCAGCTGAACTTCCTCAGCCCAGTGGAACCTCCACTGCGAGGTGATCACAGACAAAGTAACTTGTAAAAACTGGAAACAGGAAAAATGATGAATGACTGTGGTAAAAGCTGAAAGATTTATGAGTAACAAAGAAAAAACAAAACAGAAATGCTAGCCAGACAGTAAATTGAACTAGTTATCTATGATATTATCTCATCTCTAGGCATGAGAAGTTGTAACTATTTTTTTCAACAGATGTCCTGTACAGTTTTGCTTTAAACGCAGATTACTACAATCACGATATTCACCTGAACCTGAAACTTTTTTAAAAATATGAAAACAATGCTTGAAAGATTACTGTACATCAAATAATCCTCCCACTCCTTTACAGATGAGTTTACTTTTCTTTTTAAAAGTAAAATTGACCACATTAGCAGCACGGAAAAAGACAGATAAACCTCTGGAAACATATCTTTCTTAAGGTGTTCTTGCAAAGCAGTAATTTTCTTAACGTCTCCAGCCTTCTCTCAAGAAATTTACTACACCAACATAAAAGCTAGAGCTGGCCCACGTTATGTAAACAAATTCCAAGCCTGCTTTCTTTAAGGTAACAAGATTTTACTAGATTATCAACCTCTTGCTTATCCACAGGAAACAGATGAGGATTCATTCCTTTCCTGCATCTAGAAACTGATGACGACGCCATCTCACTATCAATGCCAGATGGCAACCATCTAACTCTGAGAAAACAACCAAACACCATTGCTGGATGCCTGCCCATTGACACAATGCTTTTTCAGGATAAGTTGGAAACTGCATGGGGTTTTATCCTCTTGTTTACGTCTTGAAGAGGAGGGTTTCACAAATTACACACATCTTTCACACACAAGTAGGACATATACCTGCATTTACCTAGGAACAAATCTGCACTAATGGTATATATAAAACTAACAAACACAAGCGCTAGCCCAAGTGCCATGTCTTTGAGCTGAAAATAAAAGTGTTTGGGTTTTTAAGATAAAAATTGAAAAATAAATATTTTCCCTGCCAGCAAAAGTACCATCAACTGCTAAAATGCTTCTCAATGTACTGAAGCAGAGTTACTCATTGTCATACATGCTAAAGAATACTAGCCAGGTGAGTTTTTAAGTTGGCACATTAATGACTGCAATATTCACAGGAGACTTTTAATATAAATCTGTGTACTGTCCTTCCAAATTGCTGGGTTTTACTCTAAAACTGGAAATTATCAAAACAGTGGAACAATTTCTTACAGAAAAAAAGATGTTAGGGTTTTTTTCTACATTTTAAAATTGCATTTTAAATGAATATTTTCAGCCGTGTCTTTTAAGTGGAAAACCCTTTTGTCCTTTAAACATCAAATATATGTCTGACATACAAACACTGCCGGCAGATAAACAGGAATTTATGTCAAGCAGCAGAGTGAAGAAAAATAGTCTGTGACTGCCTAGGCAACATATTTTGTAACCAGATTTAGTATTAAAATGTATATCCTATGCAGAAATGATATATTATTGTACAAATGTTTAGAGGAATATATAGTAAGCATTATAAATAGTGAACCATCACTGACACAGTAGTAAATCACTTCCTTTTTTGCCGGCACTGCCTGCCTGGTTTTACCTATTATACAACTATTCCCTCCGGCTTGTGGATCTCAGAGGGCTGTCGGGCTGGCAGCAGGATCAGGATCAAGAGCCGAGTATGACCACGGCATAAGCAATGGAAGCCTCTTTCCCTCACCCAATTCTCCTTGTTTTGCTTGGGGGAGTCTCCTCAGCTTTTATACAAGGTAAGGAAAGCAGAGGGGGAATAGCATAACTACAGCACAGAGCCGGTTCTTACTTTCCACCTGGCAAATATAAATGTTTCTGTGTGTCACTTCACTGTTGTGTTTTCAATCTGAGCTTGTAGTAAATCTGCAGAGTAGCTCTCTTTGTGCAAAAAGAAGACCAAACCACTTGTGAGTTTGATTTGCCTCCTTTTAACTTGAAATGCAACCATCTCTCAATCTCTTAGAGCCGGAGACAGATCAGCAAGGCAGGGGGAATTCCGCACAGCGCACGGTGGAGGACAACAGGATTTTCCTGAGTACGAGCCTAACAATGGAGCCAACACGCTTCCCCCCGGCAAAGAGAGGCGGGGGAGAGCTGATGTGGAAGGGGCACCGATGGCGGCCAGCCACCATGCTCCGGAAGGAGGGCCCCTGGGCTGCGCTCACACAAAGGGCTCCCAAAGCCCGGCCTGCCGGCTGTCAGTGACATGCAGAAGGACTTTTGAAACCTTCCTTCTGTGACAAGGGAAATGCTTCACTGCAGTCACTTCTGCTGTGAGGGCTTCAACCTGAACACTGGGAACACTGTGTGTGAAGGACTAGCGTGCCTTGTGAGCTTAGGAGCTGTCTAGGAATGGGTCTGAGGACAGTGACTGATCGAGGAGGAAATCTGGACTAAGGGTGACTACTGCTACAGTAGGATGTGAGTGATGTCACTGCCTGTCTGCCATCTCCCCCAGCTTCCCCACACAAATGTTGCTCTATACAATGAATGTGTAACCATTAAGAGCATCTCCTTCAAAATGGTAGTGACCCATGCCTTGCTACCCTGTACTGAGGCTGTTCCATGTGCGCAGGCATTAGGCAAGCAGGCCTGGGCACTCAGAAGCTGTCATGAAGAAGCTAAGTGGAATGCTCCCACAGCTGACCAACAGGGTTGGGATATGGACTTGTCTCCTGCTTTCCCAATGCACCTACCACAGAGCCAGCTCTGTGCTGGGGATAAAGTTTAATCTTCTGCCGGGTTAAAGGACTTCAAACCCCTTTTTGCTGATCGCACTCAAAAAAAAAAGTTTGCTGCTACCCTGTATATACAGCCATGTGTATATAAATCTGTAGACACCTACCCACTGAGCTATGTCAACATTACAAATACTGATTTTTAATGTTATAACAAGCTGCCTTAACATACTCTGGACCAAATTCAGATGCACACATGCAAGTCCCCAGCAGTGGCACACATCCAGCTGAGGGCAGAATAGGGCTCCAGGTATTCAACAGAGTGTTTATGGAATTATAAAATGTATTTTCTATACTGATGTTTTTCTTCCCTTTGGCACTCACGAAGTGCTGTTTAGTGTAAATGCTTTTCTTGTGTTACGGCAAGTATTCTGCGTTTCAATGTGATGCATTTAACATGTCCATGTAAATTTTTAATTTTTGGAACCAGCCACTTCACACTCACTGACTCCAAGAAAACTCGAGCACTCACAACCAAAAAACTTCGCTGGAAATCGGCTACAAGGCCTAAAAGTCTATTTAAAGATGCAAATGTGTGTGAATAGCTAGTGCAGATGTTTTTCTACACCGACTGTACTTGCTGAGTTTCAGCATTTCCATAAAGCACATTAAAACAAGTGTGTGAACACTCTGAGATGAAAGTACCAAGCACTCCTGAGACTTTCAGTGGAAAGTAGAGCTGCCTGACTTTTCTCCAAGCAGACAGGAATGCCCATGATTCAGCAGCCTGAGTAAATAAAAGAGGTCCCTATTTCCTAATTTTGCTGGCTGGCCACACTGCAGCAGCCTCTGTGCTGCTGCCAAAGGGGATTCAAAACTGGAACTACACCCAGCAGTTGAAGGACTGTCTTTGTTAGCCAGCCAGGCCTTCCTGACCATCTTCTGGCATCAAAACTACTGTATCCTGTGAGGAAGACCTCCATCTCAGGTTTGATAGTTCTCTAGTCTGCCTAATAGGATGAAAATTTTCATATATGAAAAATCATGGCAGTCAGGTGAAGTTCCGGATAACTGGAAAAGGGGAAATATAACCCCCATTTTCAAGAAGGAGAAAATGGATGAGCCCGGGAACTACAGACCAGTCAGGTTCATCTCTGTGCCTGGTAAAATCTTGGGGCAGATTCTCCTGGAAGGAATGCTGAGGCACATGAAAAACAACAAGGTGCTTGGTGACAGCCAGCATGGCTTCACTAAGGGGAAA
>JASSUY010037902.1:0-20616 GCA_032466535.1 Forpus xanthops | reverse complement strand
AGCCTTCCAGTATCTGAAGGGGGCCTATAGGGATGCTGGGGAGAGACTCTTCATGAGGGACTGTAGTGATAGGACAAAGGGTAACGGTTTCAAACTTAAACAGGGAAAGTTTAGATTTGATCTGAGGAAGAAATTCTTTACTGTAAGGATGTTGAGGCACTGGAATGTGTTGCCCAGGGAAGTTGTGAATGCTCCATCTCTGGCGGTGTTCATGGCCAGGTTGGACATAGCCTTGGGTGGCATGGTTTAGTGGGAGGTGTCCCTGTCCATGGTGAGGGGGTTGGAACTAGATGATCTTAAGGTCCTTTCCAACCCTAACTATTCTATGATTCTATGTCCTCATGACACTTTTGAGCAAGACTGAGGTGCACAGCTTCTTTCTTTTCACCACATTCTTGAGGTAGGGAAGTAAAGACTAACAGTGGCAGGAGGGACTTGGCCAAGTACCCGTTCCATCCACACATACTACAATACTTACGTAGCCAGTGTGACATAAAATACATTGGAAAGTGCCACATATGTTTAATTAACAACTTCTTAATTAAGATCTATAAATGGTTTCCAACAACTAAGTTAAAAACTAGAAGATGAGAAAGGCCTTCCTGCTAACTGTGCTGTCAAAAGAAAAGGCATTGGGAAATGTGCAGAGAAAAATTATCTGTTAAGCTCTTCAGAGTTTTAGTTGGTTTTTAATCTTCAGGAATCCTGCATCTAATTTTCTCTTGAGCAGGCCTCCAGGAAGCACAAGGTACCATCATCCATTTATAGCATATCTCTGTTACAAAATACCTCTACATGCTTGTGCTAATTCCTTCTGTGATACTGTCAACATATAAAATTATCACTTATTTTCTTTCATTTGAATGCCTTAAAATTAAATCACATAACTGTAAATAGATTTTACAATTTTCAAGCAAAGACTTCAATGACTTTACTTCACATTAAAAGCCAGTGGACCAATAAAACACATGCATAAGGCTGTACCACTATTCTTAATTTCTATTTATATCCACACACTGACAAGAAGCAACTCCAGATAATCCTATTTATGTGCTTAGGTGAGCAGGACCAGTGAAGAAGCCTTACGAACTCACAGAAATATAAGAGGCACCAGATGAATTTCATCAACACAGCGATCATTAGTTCCATTAGAGAAACAAAAGGGCATCTTTTTAGGAGGGTATCATGGCTGACGTACTCTTCCTCTGTACAAAAACTCTTCCTTTGTTTCTGTATACTGCTTTACTCCTCATCTGACTGCCAGTGCTGCGATGAGTGAAATGATATTAGTGAGATCAGAACTAAAGCCCAGGACTATATTTTTAAGAAGAAAATATGTCAGTTCTGTTTCTTGTTTATAATAGCCTCAAGAAAGTTTTCTTTGAGAAGTCATCATGCAACAGATTGGCTGCTTTGTGACAATATAATGATTTTATCACTCCTAAATTTTCTCTTTACATTGCAAAAAGAAGAGAAAAACAGGCACCACTATTTTGTTCCATCTATCAGCATTAAAAATATCTTACTGGCATAGCTGTCCAAAACACTTTTCAGAGGCATCAATTTAAATTACCTTTTATTCAACCACAGCTGCATAATTATTATTTACTGGATACAATGTATGTCTATAAAGTTTAAAAAAATATTTTTACTATCATCACTAAAGCATTTGTTTGTATTTCAGATACAGACAAAAAAATAGCAGAAACTGCTGTTTTCAGACACTTGGGTATAAGAGAGGATATTATTTTTAGGGAAAAATAGTTGTTTGCCTTTTCTTGCTTCTATTCATAGAATCACAGAATCATAGAATAGTTAGGGTTGGAAAGGACCTTAAGATCATCTAGTTCCAATCCCCCCTACTATTGCTCCAAGGTCAGAAAAGAAGTGAGCAGATTTTGTTTATTTCAATTAAAAAAGCTATATTAATTAAAAAATAACATTATATAGGTGATGTTATACAGGAATTAACCAGATATTTGGGTTAACATCTATGAATCTGTGTAAAATTAATAGAGGATTCAAGGCAACATGTTACCTTGTCAAAATATTTCACTGGAACATATGTTTGGTCAAGGACAACTAGGTATTTATTGATTTCATTTTCTTTTTCACTTACACTGCTGTATGAGAAGAATCAGGCACATGGAGCAAAAGCTATACATACAGATTCATCCACCTGGCACTACAGCATTCCTTGAGTTAGGACAGAGGACACATTCAGCAATTCTCACATTCTGCTTGTGGATGCAGTTTTAGGTAGTGGTTTGTTATGGGTCTTTTTCAATTGCTGTCTGTAAGCTATCTGCACTGCCTGCTGGAAAATTGTCTATCCACATAGTATTCTCAATTCTTTCTGATTTCTAGTTTCAAAGTGTATATGGGTGAGTAAAATAAATACACTTCAAGTAGTCTGTTTTGATGGAATAATTGCTACTATTGTCACAGTCATCTTCCATCCTTATAGGTAAAGGATCATGAACAGTGATTACAGGAATCAGACAGCAGCAGATAAGCACAAAAATGTTTAGGAACCTTTGTTTTAAAACCACATTTAGATTATGTGGGGTTTGGTTTGATTTATTCTATTTATTTATTATTTTATATAATGTACTCATTCCTCAAATTCTTCACCCTTCCTATTTAAGAGCTGGAGTATTGTTTCTAGGTGCATTCCCTTTCTCCTTACCTGTGAAGTATATAAAGCCTCCGTTCTTGCCAGCCTGTATTAAGCAGTGCAATACAATTATCCTCAGCCAGTGAACTGTTATCTCAGGAAATTGAATTAGACTTTCTAGCTTAGAGAACATCAAATTATTTACACAAAATGTTATAGTTGAAACAAATCCAGATTAGAGTATTAAACAATGGTTAGGGCAGTAAAGACTAAAAAGATCAAGTGACTGATTTGAAACAGAACTAAAAGTCAAATCTGAATCTGAGGGTAGCTGTTGAGAGTCTTATCAAGTCGGCTATTGCCTGTTCAGAAGCATGGAAAATTAGTTTTCTATTTAGCCTTTCCTCTAAGTTCTAGCTGTAAAAGTTTCCTCAAGGAAGATTTGTTTGGGACCAATGGCGGTTCTGAGGAAAGTTTCAATGTCTGTTTTTCACAAGCACAAACTGTCAGAATTTTCAGTTAAGAAATATTAAACTGAAGAAAACTGAAAAAAAAAAAAAAAAAAGGTTCTTTCGATTGATGTTCTAAAATTCCCTAGTAAGTCCCATCTGTTTTGGTATCTTGAACATAATGGTTACCTATGGAGTCAGAAAGGGAAGTGTTCAGCAAATCACAGAATCATATAAATTGGTTCTTTTCCTGAAAAAAGATGTAATATATTTAATTTCTCTCTCTCTCTCAAGTCAAACTACGAACCTATGACATTTCCTCTCAGAAAAGACTATCTTTATTGGCTTACTGCCCTTATAGCTGAAACGCAAAATGATTAGTTCGCATGTGTTATGCATTTTAAATCAATAGTTTGTCACAATCATTATTTAAGATTACTCTGTCAAGCGTATGTCCATGTATCTTTCATCCATGATAGCTTTATCATATATATTCCTGACTGTCCTAGGCAAAACCTCATTGCAATTTAAATTTGCTTTATGTATTTGATTTTACTTGGATTACCACTCTAAAATGTGACAAGAAATCAACATGGAACAATGCTTAAGATATTTTCAAAGTAAAATATCCCCAAATAGATTTACAAGTTTTCCATTAGTACTTACCCCATATCTAGATATAATTTCTTGCCTCCACCCTTCAACATATTCCCATCAGTCTCCATTCACCATTCGCTCCCCTGACCATTAAAGTCTCAAATACATGCTGGTTTAAAGCAGCCTCCCCCCAGGGACAGCTTGTGCTACATTTGAGGTTGAGCCAAGAGGGAGAGAGCACTACTGCCCCTCTCCTGGGGGTCCTTGAGCACTTCCAGGCCCCTTCCTGTGTCCAGCTGCCAGGGCATTGATGAGCACCTGCAGGTCAGGGAAGGCCCTGAGCCAAACTTGGTCCCACTGGAATCACAGCAAAACTCGGCTGAATTCAGAGGGATGGAAATAAGCCCAAAGGATGAAAATATAATAATGTTGTAGGCTGCTGGTGTTGGATAGTTTCTTCTGAATTTAAAGTGAGGAAATAATGAAGTGAAACAGAAAAAGATGTTGACAGGTATAAGATGCTATGTTATCCCTCCCCAAAACAAGTAAGTTTTTACTCCTTTGCCAGACAGAGCTGTAGTGTCTGTTGTCATTACTTGCCTTTTTCATTATTTACATTGAAATAATTTCTGAAAAACGTTTCTTCCCTTTTTCCCCATATACAGGCTAAATTATAAACAGGTAGAGGTAAGTATAAACTCCAACCTTTATTCCACTTTGAACAAGCTTGTGTATATCCAAAAAAGGTTCCTTGAGTATGTCTCCTTCAGGACTGAAAATCTTCACATATCCTTCTTTCTCAAGAATAAAGAGGCGATGGGATCCATCCCCACAATGTACTGCTCCAACGGGCTGCCTCAGTCCACTCACAACCTCCTGAATACAGAAGCAGTTGTGCTTGTGTTTTCTAAAATAAAACAAAAAAAAATGTGAGAAATTTCTTCTTTCTTGTAACTGTGACACAGCAGTGTCCCTAAGAGACAAAAAAAAGTGTTCGGTAGTGATATTAAGAGCACAGCTAAATAATCCAGAGTAAATTATTTCCTTAAATGTATGCGAGCAGATAATATTGAAAATCACTTTGAACTTCACTTGGGCAAAATTTGGTTTGTATTAAAGAAAATCAGTTCATTATATCTGAAATGTAGAGGAATAGGAGAGAAAAAAATGGTAAAAAATGGAGAAGAATTTGTGAACACAAAATTTCTACTGTACAGTAAATACAGTAAATTCCAGCAATTTCATAACATTTGGCTTCTAAACTCCATTTAAAAATGATGGCTTATGATGGGACAATTTATTTCATTATTTTCACCAATAAAATTACATGAATGAAATATAGTGAAAGTTGCGAAATAAATATTTTGCTAATAAATTTACTGTCGTTTTTTAGTAATATTAAATTCAGGTAGAAATGACTTCCTAGAATTACGTATGATCCAGAGGGTGGACCATAACCAAGATCCACAGGGTGGATCAAACCAGGATTCTAACACCTTTTCAACACTGCAAATATCAAATGGTACTGAAATATTAAAGCTAATGTAACTTTCTCTTTGACTACGCTAGCGGCAGCAAAAGAAAGTAACATCTGGAAAACACAGCTGCTGAGCATAAACACACACTGAGCTGTTTCACTGTGAAAACCACAGGCTTTGCTCGGGCTTTTTTTTTTTTTCAGATTAAACAGCATTTATCTTTATGAACCTGCTGATCTCTTCGTCTTTGTCATACTCTTCCATGTGGTCCAGGGAGTTAGAAGCTGGCCCTCGCACTTGTTTTCTTGGAAAATCTGGAAAGCATACACCACCATCCTTTCTTGCATAGTAAAAGCAAAACTCATCAGCTGTAGTTTGGAGAAAACCTTCAAAATGCAAAAGAGCATACAAATATTTAGTGTGTTGTCATGTCTGCAGTTTCGTGCCGTCAAGCTAATCTTGAAATAGATTATGTACTGAATGAAAAAAACAGGTAATTTTAAACAAAGTGCTATCTGCAAAAAAGGCCTGCTCTGAATAAATACAAACTGAGTAGATTACCTTTTATAGTTTATTCATCTGTATTTGTATTAAGCCTCATTTTCAGTGTGCTTAAATAAAAATACCATTAATTCAAAACGACACTACAGTTCACTTATTAATATATTAAGAGACAAAGTTCAAAGTTGAGGCTGTGATATACTTTTCCCTGATTTTAACCCTATTAAGTGTCTTATCAGCTGTACAATAGCTTGAGCAACGTTCATTTAGCCTCTTTTTTTCTAAAGTGGCTTGGTGTAGTAAAAATTTCAGTTAAGACTTCAGAAAAAGGCACTCAGTGAACACTTTGTGGATGCTGGCAGCAAAGGACATTAGTCAGAGAGGTAAATAATTAATTGTCTCAGAAAGTGAGAAGTACTTGTGAAAACTGCACTATGTTGACACGCAGTTGGCCTCTGGTTAACTGCCATCACTGGAGTAGGTGAACACAGTGCCCCATCGTGAGGTCTCCTTCCTCAGCTCCATCCCCTGAAAAGGGTGCTATGTTGCATGATGCTTTTGGAGTTCGCTTCAAGCTGGCTTGGATGAAAGGTAGTTTTTAGTTTTTAGGTTAAAATGGGAAGGAGTTTGAAGACCCAGGGAAGCAAGAAGTTCATAAAATGACAGCCTTTGAGGAAAAAGCCTGCCTTTCTACTAATACTACACTATGCTTAATGACAGCAGAAATATCTATTTCTGTCCACAAAAGTATTTCTAGTAATTTCCATCCTGTTTTTAATCTTCAGTATTAAATCTAAGAAGATAGATAGAATTTGGCTAGTTATACATTTACTATTCCAATATAACATTGTTAAGATAGTATGTCTTAAGTTACCTTCATACCTTTTTGCATTATTGGCATACTGTGTTAGGATATAGTATGGTCCAGGACATAACTCCCAGGATACCTGGAATTAGCACTTAATTGGAATTAGAGGCCTAATTTATGTGTGGCTTTACCACTCATGAATAAGGGAGTAATCCATAGATCTCGGCTATAAAACCTCTGGCTTACAAGGTACAATAAGAGCTGATCAGGGACAGCTGTGTTGCACTGAAAAATGCCAATTTCTTAAAAGAAAAACTTTTTCAGAAACATTATCAGTTTCAAAAAAATTTTCCTTAACAGGACATTTCTGGTCCAAACTCAAACTTCTGGTCTAAATGAAAAAGAGAAACAAACAGCAAACCTCATATCACTATACACCAATGTCTTGTAATTAGGGTGTTTCATTAGAAAGAGGAATATTCAGGTCAATGTCCCTCATCTGTCAGGCAAGAGGTTGACCCCAAGTCTCCCATTTCCCAAGTAAATGTCCTAACAACGACTTTATTAGCTATCCTGGGGTGGTCTCTCTGTGGCTTTCTTCATGGAAAATTTCGAAAGAGTTCAATTTCTTCCTTATGTGGAATAGGAAAATTTTTTAGATCCCAGAATTTTTGTGGAGTGGAAAGCCTTTCCCACCCAACTATACTTCTTTTCATATGCATCTTCCTTGAAAAATATTGGAAAAATAACATGACAAAGCCTGCCTTTGGTTTCTATAAAATAATATCTGGAAACACATGGTAGTGCGTTGTGGTGTAAAAGTTTAATTACCATGATTTGGAGCTTCAGTAAATATCGTCTCTGAAGAGCTGGTTTTCATTTATAGTAGTTATTTGGAGAAAATGGGAGATATTATTTCAAGTGGAACAACTGGAGAACACTGATATAATCACGGAGTAGTATTCCAAAGCTTGTAGATATAATACCAAAGTCAAAAGTAATCTAAAATCTTACTGTTGAATTATTTCACTTAAGAATACACAATTTTGTCCTCAAAAATTTGTTTCTCTAGGCACAGTGGGCCATTCAGGAAAATGCAATAACAAATTGGAGGTGCACATTTTCTATGGATTTCTAGAATTTTTCAAGCATACCATCTACTATTTACTACAGATAAACTACTCTTGGCTTGAATGTTATCTGTCAGAAAAGCTGAGAGCACACTATGATCGCGTTGTTTACTCAGTACATGGTCATTTCAAATAACAATCAGATGCAAACCTCACTTGACTAATGCCTTATTCAATGCCTTATCTTACATGTAAGACTAAGACTCTTTCTTCATGAAATATTTTATCATGCACTTAAGTACATCTTACACTGCAGTTACCTTTTGCTATTTAGCAAACCGACCAGCAGGTTCCAAAAAAGGAGAAGGCATATGTTCATTTTCCTTAGAAATGCTCATTAAAAGTGGGGTGAAACTGTAAATACTGTAAACACAGTTTCACCTATGTATTAGGGATGGAATTTTGACCTATAAAAAACACAGTAATTTACCAAACAAAAATAAATCTCTTTGCATTTTATAGTCTGGAATTCAACTTATTAACAGCTTCACCAAAGACAGAAAAACTTTTGCTTCTACTCTCCTATCTGCTTGTAGCCATTTAATGTTCTCTTTATTATGCTAAAATTCTAAGGTCTTTAGTGTAGAGTTTGCCATTTTGTTCAGGGTTTGTACAGTGTCCAGAAGAATGGTCACTGACAAGTGCCCTTAAGCACTAGAATTGTTTGGAGAAAAAAGAAAGACTATTTTGCTCAGTCTGAGTTTATTCACATACAGCTCTGTCACTGTCTTCTATGAGAACTATGCCTAATAAGGACTGCAACGTTTGGTCCTGTGTGAATTCCTGTACTTATTACTTTATTTTAAAAGACATACATATCATTACAAATTTCCTGCCAGCTGTGTGTTGACAGAGCTGTGTCTGTGCTAACCAAGAAAACTGAAATCACAAAGGAAGATTAAACGTTAAGTTTAATAGATTTTTGCACAGGCTTGTATTTGTGCGCTTTTAAAACTTTCTGTCTTGCAAAAAAGTATCAAACTATAGACTTTTCAGTTAGGCAGTCACAGTGAAGGCTTTCAGCATTCACCTTTATTAAAAGCTGTCAGAATAAGTTCCATGATTCCAAGCCTTTTCACAAGAAAACTGCTCTCAGCTGATCCTGACCTCCTTTCTCCTCTCTTATTTGCTGTCAGTTATTCTTCACACTCTATCTTCCTTCCTGTCCTACCTTCACCAAATTTCACTTGACTGGATTCCCTGCTTACCCATTCCCAGTCTCTTCTCTTTGATACAAAACCCAAATGTCATGGTAGCATTTGTCCTGGTCTTCACAGCAAATCAAGTTCCTATTTGCTCCCTTCCTTGTTTGCACTGTACACGGGATTGAGTATCATCTGCTCATCTAAGTAGACCTAAACTGGCTTAGAGAGCATCTGGAAGTCAGGCTCAGCAGCCTTATTCCTACTACAACCTTGAGCATACAGTTCAGTATTGTGTAAAAGAAGCATTTTCTTGGTTTGACTGGGTTGGGATTTTTTTTTCCCATTTTGCACTTTTGACAGCTAGATGTGAAGTTGTTCACAAAACCCACATTCTGCTCACTCTTCTCAGCTCTCAGTAACAAATAAATCGGAGAGGTGATACCAGACTGATAGTTTCAAAATGTAGTAAGTTCAGTGTAGTAAGCTCACATCATTTCCTACTCCTTTTCAAGTGACTAGTGGCCCTCTTCTAGTACTCACACACTGCACACACACAGTGCCACGGTTAATCCTCTTGATGCTCTTGTTAGCAGCAGCATCATTATCAGCCACTACTATATCCCTGCAGCTTGATCATGTTGTCTGTGACTTTTAGTTGACTATGTCAGAACTTCTGGAAGTGTTGTGTGACTTGCAGATTTTCTCAGATTTCCAGCATTTTGGGCTGGGGTGCCTCTGGCATTTAAAAATTCTTATCAAGCATCTGTTCTGGTAATGCCTGGATTCAGACCTGGGCCTGGACCTGAATTCACCCACAATCACCTGGAACCCATTTCTTCAAATGAAAGTGATGGAGAGTGCATAGTCCAAAATCTGTCCAACATCCTTGAGTAGGCAGAACGCACTGTGACTGTGGTTTGTTCCTTAGAATATGTCACTTCCACTGACATGGATCAAGTTTCTGCTCATGCCTAAAGGGAGAACCAGACGTGCCTTTCTTTACTAACTAAATGAATAATAAAAATTCTTCTCTTTTAACCTTGGAAAACCTAAAATTCACATTGATTGAATATATTTCATTAAGGCACTTAACACCAATATCTCCATCAGTAATCACTTAAACTGAAGTTTACAGTAAAGATCAGATGAGAAGTAATGAGAACAGTCATCTGGGATAAAGCAGGGAAGTTCTAATTTCATAGACATTGTGAAACATTACACCCTTTTGTGTTAACATATCCATAGAATCCTAATTATTGTTATAGTTCTGCTTGAATAAAGAATTGGGTCTATTTTTTCTTTGAATATTCCTAGAAAAGCCAATGGAAGTTCTGACAAAAGCCAGAACTAGTGAGTAAACTGCTGTCTTCAAAAAAATTAACCAAGAATCTGTTAGAGTTTTCAACTTTGCAAAAAGAGACCAAACAATAAATGAATTTCTGGAGCTAACTCAGGAAAAAAACTGATGTAGAAGTCCCCAGTCTTCTTGATTAATAAGTACTGCTAAATTTTCAATTCTAGAAAAGATGCTTGTTGTCTTTATCACAAATATTTCTCATTTTTGCAGGACTGAAGGGATAAGATTATTTTATAGTCAGTAATTTCCTTGAACTCCTTTGTATTGGCGTTCAGAACAGTTAGCACTCCCTAATGGAGGAAGAGCAATTATTTCACTTTTTAACAAATGCACTCTGAATCACTGCCAGAGACCTTGGGTTTGGGGGCCTGTTAATTTCCAACTCTTTGTTTAGTCCTCCAGGCTAAGCTGAAAACACAGCTTCCACATTTTCTGGGTTTTTTCTTTCTTTTGCAATAAATATTATTATGGCTATATGCGTCTCACAAGTAAAATAGAAAACCCAAATAAGTTATTTTAATTATTTACATTTTAGAATGTGTAAGACTATTAAACTGTATTAAAATCCTACAGGCCATCTTCTCAAAAAGAGGGACCTGAACCTTTATTAATATCTTCAGGAAATCCTAGTATATGTATCAACCACCATAGGTACCACCATATGTATGTCAAATCACCAAATTAACCCTGTTGGTGGGTGCAAGTATGCAACAGCTTTTTGTTAGTACAGCCTACTTTAGGAACAAGTATTTAGAATAATTATTAGCATCTGACTGATGTAGGAATGATCCTATTTTAGTTGATGCTAAAGCATGTAAGCTCTTTTCCTGAAAAGCAGTGTGCTCTGCCCAGTGTTCGAGTTATGCTTTCATCTGGTTATCTTTCAAGGCAACCTGGGTGGTCACAAAAAAGCACTTGACATCTTGATGCACTTCAGCAGTTTTACATATACACAAACTTTGTAGAAAAATAAATTTGTCATTCATCACCACATATGTTGATCTGAGGAGAAAGGTTCCTGTGGTCATAGCTCCTGTGCTGCTGAGCCCTTTCTCATTCGCTCTCCTTCCACCTCCTCCTTCTTTCTCCCTTTTCCCTCTTTCACTTTTTCCAACTAGATAAATTGTTTTTCATAAACACAGAATTTCATAAAACAACTATGAGGGACTGGCTCTGCAGAATACACTCATCATTTGTACCAGCTACAAATTCATGTAAAAAAAAATCTCTGAGGTGACTTCTTGTATGGGGGAAACATTTAGAATATCTAATCTGTTATCGCTGTTCAGCAGGCAGTCTTGGCAACTATGATCTATGCTGCTTTGCTTTGGGGAATGTGATAAAGAGCAAGAAACAGCTGGTTTAAGAAAGCCTTAGAACCATCTCTTAGTTTATAAAGACAATAATAATATTTTCATATTTGAATGGGTTGAGATACATGTTAAACCACAGTAAAGGAAAAAGTAAGTCAATTCAAAATGTTTTCTCAAGTCAATAAAAGAACACTGCAAAAAATCTCTGCACTCTTGGAGTTTCAGAGAAAACAAGTACACAGTGTACACACGCAATTAAAAAACCCTCCTCCAAATCTCATCCACTTAAACTATCCCCTTTACCCAAACATGTTTATATTACATTACAAAGCTGTGTTCATATGTCAAAAATGACTATTCACAAATTCATTTTTCATATAGCTATCAACTTTTTTTTCCAGTCTGTGTTGCTAGTGACAAAAATAAACCTTAACTAGTTTAATTATTTTCTCCTGTGTGGCATTATTTATAAGTAGTGTTTGGATAGGGAAAAAAGCATAGTTTAAAAATGACAGTCTTAAACATATAAATAATTTACTATTGAGAATACCAAAGATGTTATTTAATATAATAGTGTATTAAAACCAGTGTTTCTAAAAGGACCATCTTCTGTGGATATTTTGTTGATATAGTTACAAGTGATAATACACATTTGGTGATTGCCTTAGACAACACAGGTCAAATTCTGGTTTTGGTTAGGTCTAGCTTAGTCTACTGAGTATAGCAAGGAAGTACCAGGTTAGTTAAGAATTTAGTTGTTAACAGCATGTTGGAAGTGATTCAAAGATCACAGAAGTCTATCTATTAGCTCCCTTTGATTTCAATGGGCTTTAAACCTTGTAGAAAAAACATCAGTTTCTAGGGTAACAAAACTAGAAAAAACACTTTACTGATCAGCTTTTGGTGTACAGCAAACAGACAGCATCCTTTATTTCTTGCATTTTAAAGCTATCTATCATTTAGTATAGCCTTTTGGATGGCCAACTGCTTGTTTACATAATTTGAATGTACACAGCAGTATTTCAGCAGAGGTAATGGTTTCAGGTGCTTCTGACAACAAACAAGCCTGTGTTTCATGGAGAGTTTAATAGGAAGGCAGCAAGAAAGACTCAAAATACTTATCTCACTACAGAAGATCCACTGTGAAGTCCCTGAGATAGTCTGCCTTTGGTTGGGCAAAATCTACCCATGATATTAATGGGTATTTTACCTAGTGAAGAGCTGGATGTGTAACCCCTCATGCCATATCAACACTTTGAAACAGACATCCTTTAGCCCCATAGTTGGTTATAGGTTTTACCTGGTATGTGCCCTCTACAAGTATAATAGAATTCTTTACAATAGTCTTTGCACAGGTAGGGAAGAGTTAGTTCTCTTTCAGGCGTTTCCCCTTTTTCAGGTGAGTGAAATAGGTTCTGAGCGTGAGGTGAGCAGTGTGCACACTTGATTTCCTCCAGTAGCTTCGCACATTCTGTGTTGTTGGTAACAGAAAGTATCTGCAAGACACAAACCATAGACAAATAAACATATGACCTGTTCCTCCATCTTACACAAAAAAAAAAAAGATTGCATAATCTAATATAATAAATATTGCTAGCAGAACCAATAGAGTTACTATAAATGCATCATGTTTCATGTCACTGTTCTGGAAGTGCAAAAATTATTACTATGAAATGTGCAATATGCCATTAGTACAGTGAGATTTTAAGTGCTTGCCTCATTCTCAGATAAGAATCATAGTACTCAAGTTATTTTATGGACTCATGCCAGCAATCTCTTAATCACATAGGCAATCTAGAACAAGAGGAATCATTTGTATCAGGAGGAGCTACATAAGCAGGCCTTTTATCCACTTCTCTTATGAGAAGTACTTAAAATCCTAACTTGTAAGGTGACCAATTTAAATATTTAGAGACTAAAAATCAAAATTCTACCATCAAAACACACCAGAAGAAAAAACATATTTAGTATTTGTTAGATAGGTGTATCTTGAACGATACCACAGTTTGGTTACTGAAATGACTGCTGCTGAGTTCAGCAGGTGCCTTGGATTTTTCATCTTTAAATGCTGCTCTGCTTTTTGCCCACTCTCATGTAAACTACTTGGAGGTGGGAAAAGCTGTATGTTTTCAAATATTTATTTTTATAAGAGAAAAAGTAGAATTTGAAACTGTAACTTTGCCCTGAAAAAAAAGAGTATATATTATGCATAGAACTTGAAGCATGAAACTGATGATGTGTTTAAGTAAACGCTGGAGCCTCAGGAGCACAATGTCATCAAATTGTGAAAAATAATGGAAAAAAACCACAGTTATCTTTATTAGTCTTTGAATGCAGTGCACTTTTTTAATCTGCTGTTAGCCACATGGATTATTTTTTGATCATTCATCTCAATGGTGGGTAGTAGGTAATGTGTTCTCACTGGAGAGAGACTGAATCTGATCCAAAGCAAAATCAAAGCTCAAGTTCTTTCTGTTGTTTGTTTAACACAGTTATAAACAAAGACTGAGAGACACTTGTGTTAAGAAACATCAACACAGCAAATATTTATATTTTGTGAATTTGTAAATATTTGTAAGCAGCTCGTTTGAATATAACGCCACACTTTTGCTCCAGTTCATTGAAGTTGATTTGTAGAAGGACTTTCCAGTGTCACTCCCTTTCAACCTAACAGGGAATCTAAATTACTTTTGATAAAATGATAAAAGAAGTTGTTCAGTGCATGAAAACTCTCGATACATTTGAGTATGCTGTCTCATAGGTTAGTTCTCTTCTAGGATGCACTACTTTGATAAAACAGTTCTGTACTCAATGTTTTATTTACAGATATAATTACATTAACCTCAAACACTTGAGAGAAATGCACTCTCTATTGTTTTAAGCAGATAAGTTTCCAAAATATTATACAACATATGGCCTGTACAGGTACACAAAAACCTATTTAAATGAACCTTAACTTAGAAGACAAGCTCTTACCAGGAAAATTCATTCTTACCAGGAAAATTCTGTCTTACCATACACATATTGTCAAAAGGCCGTCTGAATTTAGTGGCGTAGTTGGACCACTGATTAGAAGAACACCATTTGACTGCTACCCTTATTCTGGAAGAGCTGTCATCAGCTCCAAAAATAATTCCCCCAGCTTTGCCAGGATCATCAAATGCATTAAATATTCTATTCTTTAGACTACGTGTTCTCAGACTGTCCTCAGCTTCATTCACCTGCAATTAAGTAATGTCACTAACATCTGCCATGCATGGTTTATTAGCTCTCTTCAGACCATTCTTGCGAATGTAGCTGACTTTCATCTTTTTGAAAGGATTCATCTTCTTTTTTTTCTTTTTTTTTCCCCCAAACCTTGAAGACAATCATTAATTGACTGCCTGTTGCATGTATGGCAGAAGATTTGCATTGGCCCTGAATTCCTTCCATAGGCCTAGCCCCTTCTTTCCTGAAAAAGTTTAGATTCTTTTTGCTAGATTGCTCATTTGGGCCATAGCAGCAGAACTGTTAATCTTAGTCTTCTTCTTCAGTTTCAGAAATTGTTCTAGACACGGTAGATCTAGGGAAAAATGCCTTGAAGACCAGAGCTAAAAATATAATGATAACTGCAATACACTATAACCCAAATACACATTTACTAAAACTTTGATCTTGACTTAATACTGCCTAGGAGTGCAATCCAGGTAGCGGAGAACAGGCTTCATATGCTTGCAGTAATCCACACTGCTAAGTCAAACTTCTGCATTAGCTGGACTTTCTTAAGGCATGACAGCATCCTGACCTTGGTACTTTGCATTGCTGTGATTCTGGTGGTCAGCAACCTGGGTCAAGTTGCTGTCTGTCAAACAGAACAAAGTCTGAAGCCAGCAGGTGTTGATCAAAATCACTATCCGTAAATGCTACTTTTTAAGAACATTACATCACCAAGAAGCTGGGAGCTCCCCTAAAGTATTTATGAAATTACCTATTTTGGTGTTTCCCCCAAAGTTAAGTGTATCATGACTTCAGATTCCTCAGAGTACTTGTCTATATTCAGTAGTGTCACCTGCTTTGCAAAAGCCTCAGTAAGTTGTGTTGCATGTGATGGAATGTTTAGAAGTACAAGTAAATATGAGATATTACTAGATAAATATTCAGTGTGTTTATTGAATTAACTCCACAGTGATGCAGACAGAAAAGAGTTCTACTGAAAGACTCCAGAATGCGTTGTGAAGAGGGAAAAAAAAACCTAAAAAAATTACAGGATAACAAAGCTAATTTACTGTTTCTTGTGGAAAACGTAATTGACGTTGCCTGGTGATAACAGGAGAAGTAATGCTTGCCAACATTTCAGTCCTCAAAGTTAAGACAAAAGGGTCCTAATCCCCCTGAGCAGCTGCTATCCAGGAATTAACCATAGGAATTCACCCCCTCATGTCATTTCTGAAATGAATCTTGGTCATATAATAGCAAATCGGGAGATTAAGGAATGAGAGTCAATCAATTATCTGAAAATCAAGTACAATGTTATTTAACTTTTAGAATGCTCCAGCAAAATAGGGTGGTAACATTTGCTCTGTGTGAGGTCTGATGTATAACTCTGTCCTGGCTGGGAGATAGGACAAACGTTTTATTCTGAATTTCAGTAAATCAATAATGTATTTATCCTGGAGTTTATTAAACCAGTTTCAAGTGAAAGCTGAAATACTTATTTGAATGAAGATTTTTTCTGTTGGATCTCTACTTTGAAAATGACCTTAAAGTTGACAATGGCTTTGGTCTTTTGAAGAAATGTAAACTAATTTCCTGCTTCAGTTTTTAAAGTCATATGTGAAACAATCAAACTGCAGTGGTTTAAACTAACTGTTCTCTGGAAAATATGTAAAACTTCCAAACATTTATTGCAACATGCCTAATAATGATTATGCCTGCTGCTGACTAATTTGCAACATCTGTAAGATCATCCTTTAATCTCTAGCCACATGAAAGAAAACCGGGTAGACTAAAGGTAAGATAAATCCTGGAATGCACAGGAAATCATAGCATACTAAATTGGTTTATCAACAAAAAGAATACTGCAAAGAAGAAGAAACAGACTACAAAACAATAGATAGAAATTCTGTATATTGAATATTGTCAGCCGTTTTTGTGTCCTCTGTCATATCTAGTTTGAGAAAGGCAGTATAATTTTGAAGTTACGATTAAAAAAAACAGAAGAGTGAAATAAGTCATTGCATTAAGCTGTATTTGATATACAAGCATTTATGGCTAAAAATTATATGCTTACGAGATTGTTCAGCTGTTGGGTTGAACATATGCTTCTTCTGTATTATAGTGCTGGATTATGTCATTAAAGAGTTCGGTTTCAATTTTAGGGTAATATGTAAATAGATCATTGTACTAAGGCAGCTGTTAAAGGGACCCCAAGATGAGTTATTTGTTTAGTTGGATGTGTTCAACAATAGCCTTTGTTCGTGAAAGAGCCAGAGCAAACAAATGATTGTAAAAGGGCACACTTGAAAACAATTACTTTTCACCCATTCCTTGACAGCCTTGGCTGTGAAACCATCCAAGGTAGAGAGGACTTCTTTGCCTGTCAGTCTGTCAGGAAAGTTTTAGAAAAACTGATGTTACAATGTTTGACTGGGATGTAGTAGCCCTTCATAAACAAGGGGACATTGCAGAAAACTAGAAGACGAAGAGTTAAATGTCAACAACAGGATGCAAAAACCTTACTTGTGCCACTGCAATGTTGTATCTGCTCATCATGGTAGCTCCAGTTTTGCTCCCCAAACCACAGGCAATAGTAGTGTTTTCATTGTAAACGCAGATCAATGAGAAGTTGGTGAGAAATTCTCAAAGCCTGGTGTCTTAACTAAGAAGCTCTTATGAAAATCTCTACTGAGCATGCTCAATTCTTTTATGTTTTAAAGAAACTGGCATTCAGATTTATGCCACAGCCTTTCCATCCTGTAGATATGTGATAGGGATTAAAAAAACTGCTATTGGAACTATAGTATAATACAGTTTAAAAGATGTAGTTTTAGCAAAGTTCCATTCAAATGTATTCCATAATCATTTGCCATGGCTTTTATGGTGGAATGACCACCACATTCTGCCAAGGATAAATTAACATGTATTTTGACATTTTTTCTAAACATATATTAATATGATAAAGCTGATTTGTGAGTTTCCTAAATGTTCATCTGTGGTGAAAACAGTCTGATCTTAAATCCCTGTAAAATAATGTCTGTTTAAAAGTGTAATCTCTATTTATAAAACAGGTTCAACAGCTCAGAAATAGCTGCTGAGACATATATGATCAGTTCCTCACATCAATATCAGTTTTTTACTACCCTTAGTAAAAAAAAAACAACCCAAACCAAACACCAAAACAACAAAGGCAATTAAAATATATTTTCAAAGAATAGTAAGAAGATACTAAACCCTTCAACTGAATGGGTATGGAAAACTAACCAAAATTCAACTTCCAATTTACTACACTCAGCAAATTACTACAAGGCTCTCCAAGCACTGAATAATCTTGGTAGCATATATGCCACTGAGGCATTCAAACAGGGTGAATTAAGGACATATTTTCCAGTCTTTATTCTTTTTTCCTTTTTTTTTTTTCCCTTTTTTTTTTTTTTACCAACTAGATCTTTCAGGTTATCTGTGTGTGGTTAGTTTATAGTTTAATTCAATTATCACACAGGAGCTTAATGACACTGTCTCTAGACAACATGAAGAAATATATCTCCCTTGAATCTCAAACTGCTGCTGCATATGGTATGAATAAAGAGAGATCTGCAGCTGAAAACCTGCAGTAAGACAGTTCTCACTCATCTGGGAATAGAGGGGGTAGGACAAATGCTCCCTCAAAAGGCATGAACATTTGGACAGAGCTGGGGACTGAAGGAGAATGATGTTCTCCAGTTTCACCCATTAGTGAACCAACTAACAAACACAATGGTGTTGTTGTTATTCTTTTGCCATAAGCAACAGGACTCTGTGTGTGGGCAGCAGTTTAGTGGGGAGGAGGATAAGTCGACCCCTTTTTGTCCTATTGATTTTTTCCTATTTGCATGACTTGAGCAAATTAAATGATGCAATATGGCTTTTTGTTACAAAACAAAGTGAGAGATACCACCCAGACACATATGTTGATTCGTAGAAGCTGTTTACATGAGAATGGAGTGAAATCTACCGTGAACTGAGCATAAAAATTCGATTCAGGCTGGGTATTTTTTTTTTATTATGCCTGGGCCAGCAAGGCTGAAACACAAGTTTTCCAAGAGTCTCTCAGACCTTGACAACTACAGAGTTGTAACTGAGGAATTCTTAATTAAACCTAAACCAGGATGGGGGGAAAAGGGAAAAAGAAAATGGAAAAAAGCAAAAAAAAGAAAAAGACACCTGATTGTTTATTTCACGTGCAGTGACTCTTAATGGCATTATTCAGCAACCTCCCTCCCTGAGCGTACCCCTGGATGCAAGCGGCCATCAGAGCAGGGTTTATCAAACACGGTCCTGTGGGGTTAGATACCAACGCCTTTGAGAATCCAAGCAACAGGCTGATAAGCAGGATTTAACTTGCTAAAGGATGCAGAGTACTGACAATTGTTAAGAAATCGGTGAGCAAAGAGGAGGTGCTTCCCTTCACATGACCGCAATTTGAAATTGGGCAGGGAGGCTGCCAGGTGAAGTGAAAAAGGAGACGTATGTCACAGCACTTTGAGACAGAGAAAGAGAACCTGGTCATCGGGAGAGCTGTTAGATCAGGGTCCCAGAGACGAAACTTCGGGGGACTTCTGCAGCTCAAGGCGTGGGTACCCGTGAGAAGTGCATGGGCCCGGAGAAGGCTGCACACCACAAAAGTTTGGTACACCGGCACCGTCTACTGCTACCCAAACCCCTCCCTGACCAAACATGTGGAACAGACTTGACAAGGTTTGTCACCCCAGAAAACACAGAAAGCACCGCCAGTGAGCGTGCAGCCCCGCTGCTGCCTGTCCCCGGACGGCAGCTGAAGCCACTCCAGCTAGTCCACCTTTCCCCAGCGCCGGTACCTGCGCCCAGCCCGGCCTCCGGGACCACACCAGGACCAGTCCGGCGCCGGTGCCAGAAACTGGCAGAGCACAAGAACTTCCAGGCAGAGCCGTCGGCGGCTGGCAAAGCACTCCCCCCTCGGAGCGCCCGTCCCCTCCAGGGCAGCAGCTCTGACGCAGCCGGGCTCCCCGCGACTCCCGAGGACATGTATCAACGCCAGTGTCATCTTTCTACTTCGCCCTCACCTCCCAGGCAGAAGCGGGCGGTCGCCCTCCGCCGCGGCATCCTACCCCCCCCCTTCCCCCCGCCTGAGAACGCAGCAGGTTAGCTGCTGGTGCACGGGCTCCAAGTGGGATAAAATAAAAGCAACCCAAACCCCCCAAACATCCAATAAGACCCCAAAGGTCCCGGAAAGCACGAGGCAGCCCAGGGGTTGCCTACCTTCGCCTCGGCGTGCAGAAGCCCTTGCGCGTCGGAGCGGGAGCAGCAGGACAGGCGCGGGTAGAGGCCGCGGCACATCGCCTCCCCGCCGGCCGGGGCCTCCGGGGACAGCACCCGCCGGTCGCGCTTCTTCAGCCGCCGCGGAGGGGTCCCGTTGAGGCACCTTCTCCTGCGGGCGCCGCTCTCCCCAAACTTGGCATCCCCCTCGAAGAAACACAGAACCACGGCCACCAGCAGCAGCTTGAACGGCAGCATCTTGAGCATCATGCCTGAGGGAGCGTGTGAATGCACCAAAAAAAGGGGGGGGGTGGGGGCAGAAGGAGGGGAATCCCACGGACTTCTCTTTGCACTTCAGCTCAGGAAATCACCTCCCTCCCCCAGAAGGGAAAAAGTCTGGAGAAGAATAAGCGCAGCAGCAATTAAAAAGCACTTCGGTCACCCCCGCTTCCAAAAAGGCGGGCGCGGAGAGGCGAGGAGCTGGGAAACGAGCCCCCGCTCCCGCGGGGGGAGGATGCTCGGGGCCGGCGAACTTGTGCAAGCGGCACAGGTTTAGCAGCTGCCGCTGCCGCGCCGAAGCGCCGAGGCTCGGGGCGGGCCGGGCAGCGGGCGGCGGCAGCCCTTCACTTGTCGTCCCATAGGAAGGGTGTCCCCGAGATGGGACGGCTGCGGCCGTGCCGGGCGATGCCCCCTCCGCTGCGGCTGCTGCTGCTGCTGCCGGCGGCGGCTCGCGAGGGCTCTCATGTTTCGCT
>JASSUY010037901.1:0-10165 GCA_032466535.1 Forpus xanthops | reverse complement strand
TTCGCAACTTCCCTGGGCAACCCATTCCAGTGCCTCACCACCCTTACACTAAAGAATTTCTTCCTCAGATCCAATCTTAACTTTCCCTCTTTAAGTTTGAACCCATTACCCCTTGTCCTATCACTACAGTCCTTCATGAAGAGTCCCTCCCCAGCATTCCTATAGGCCCCCTCCAGATACTGTAAGGCTGCTATGAGGCCTCCACACAGCCTTCTCTTCTCCAGACTCAACAGCCCCAACTCTCTCATCCTATCTTCATACAGGAGGTGCTCCAGTCCCTTGATCGTCCTTGTGGCCCTCTGCACTTGTTCCAAGACTTCCATGTCCTTTTTATGTTGAGGACACCAGAGCTGCGCAGAATACTCCAAGTGAGGTCATACAGAGCAGAGGGGCAGGATCACCTCCAGTCCTTTTGATGCAGCCCAGGATGTGTTTGGCTTTCTGGGCTGCAAGCTTACACTGCTAGCTCATGTTTTTTTTTTCATCAACCAACACCTCCAAGTCCTTCTCCTCAGGGCTGCTGTGAATCTCTTCTCTGCCCAGCCTGGAGCTGTGCCTGGGGTTGCTCCAACCCAGGTGTTGGACCTTGCACTTGGCATGGTTAAACTTCATGAGGTTGGCATCAGTCCATTTCACAAGCATGTCAAGGTCCCTCTGGATGGCATTTCTTCCTTCCAACATATCAACTGAGCCACAGAGCGTCGTGTCATCAGTAAACTTGCTGAGGGCGCACTCAATACCACTGTCCATGTCACTGACAAATATGCTGAAGGAAACCAATCCCAACACTGATCCCTGAGGGACACCACTCGTTACTGGTTTCCAGCTGGACATTGAGCCATTGACCACAACTCTTTGAGTGTGGCAATCCAGTCAGTTCCTTATCCACCAAGTAATCCACCTATCGAATTGATGTCTTTCCAACTTAGAGACAAGGATGTCATGTGGGACAGTGTCAGACACTTTGCACAACTCCAGATAGATGACATCAACTGCTGTACCCCTGTCCATCAGTTCCATAGCCCCATCATAGAAGGCCACCAGACTGGTCAGGCAGGATTTCTCCTAGTTGAAGCCATGCTGGTTGTCACCAAGCACCTTGTTTTTCTTGTGCGTTAGCATGCCTTCTAGGAGAATCTGCTCCAAGATTTTGCCAGGCACAGAGGTGAGACTGACTGGTATGTAACTCCCCAGCTCATCCATTTTCCTCTTCTTGAAAGTGGGGTTATATTTCCCTTTTTCCAGTCATCAGAAACTCACCTGACTGCCATGATTTTTCAAATATGATGGACAGTGGCTTAGCAACTTCATTTGCCGGCTCCTTCAGGACTCGCGAATGGATTTCATCAGGTCCTATAGACTTGTATGCATTCAGGTTCCTAAGATGGTTTCGAACCAGATCCTCATCTGTTAATCACAGATTACTGTATAGACAGACTGCTGTAAGGTATGCACTACTGTGTCTGTCAAATACATGAGAAAGGAAACAATGGCAATCAGATAGGTTGAAGCATGTCTAGGTGACAGGTAATGAAGTTTTGCTCAGGATTTTCCATGATATCGTTTTTCTTCTAGAGACTGTGATCTAGCTAGGAGGGTTGACATGTGATTATAATATACAACCCATGAGAAATGGTTTCCAGTTTGCAGTCTAGCTTGCTTTATGTTTGCTTTATTGTACCTTTAATTTTTAGGCGTTGTTTGTTCCCATTCACAGTTACACTTAGCATAAATTACATAGGTGGAAGAGAGACACACTCTCAGTGCTTCATGAAGAGTAATTTGCCTGGTATGGGCTCACGATGTGTTATTTCAGAATGCTATAATTAATCAAGTGCCTTTTGGCAAGTTAGTGTCAGTTGCAGAGCAAAAGGCTTCTGCCACATCATGACTTGCTAATTTTCATTAGCTGCATAACAACCTTTAAAATTGCTCCAGCAGACTGACATTACTTAAACAACATAAGTTCTACACCTGTATGCACCTACTCAGCTGAGAAGACCTATCAATTTTTAGAAATATGCACTTTGCAGTATTAGCAAAAGATTCATAATCTGGTCCAGTAACTCTAAGGCTTTTTTTCTGAAATGCATGTCTTCTCATGAAATGCAAATTTTGCTTCTCTTCTTTCAGAATAATTGTTTATTAGTACAAACAGTAAACTCCTGACAGATGTAATTATGAGAAATATACCTTTTATTTACAAGAAAAAATGTTTTCATGTATCAACCACAATTTAAATTACTTCACACTGTATAATATTTACAGAAGTCTTAATTCAGATCAGTACACAACAGATTATATTTGGCCTGGTGTACATTCCTCCACATCAAACAAATGAGGGTTATTGACAGCAGATACTTAACTATAAAAATCACTCAACATCAGATCATTAATTCCTCTGAAATGAAGGCAACAAAATCATAAGTACAAACAGATTCTGCATTTGCAGTAGCCAACACATCTGAAAGAGAAAAAAAGAAGGAAAAAAAAAAAGTATATTAGAAAAAATTATTGTCACTGCTTCCTTCTCTAATCGGGCAAACAGAAGTGGCAATGAAATGACAACTCTGAAGGTCACAGTTTAATCTTTGCTCTCTGATTTTGGATGCTTTCATTTTCTCATGCACAAATAAAAACACCTTAAGGGGATCCAATAGACAAATTAAGGCCTTTTTATGAGAAGAAGTGTTCAAGATTCTAAAAACATGGTATTCTGAGGAATATTACATTTGATCTAAGAATAGAGATGTAGGAAATCAGAAGATATTTTAAAAAACTTTTATCAGCAATTTTATCTGGCTACCAGATAATCATTAGGAGAACGTTTCAATCTTGTGTGCCAAGTGCATTCTGAAGGACAAAAAAACAAAAAACAAAAAACAAAAAGAAAAAAAAAAAAAACCCAACAAAACAATATACTGTACGAAGAAGACAATAAGATAACTAATTAAAAGTGAAGAAAAAGTATCTATTATTATTACTTCCTAATTTTCCTACACACATCCATTTTAATGAGCTTCATATTGTTCGTTAGATCATATATATATAAAGTCATCAGCAAGATTTTTTCAGTACAGTATAGAGGTCACTTTCTAGAAATATGGAGAATGGTACACAACTCACCTGTGGGGTAAGATCAGGGAATGACGAGGAAGGAAGGAGGTCTTCAGTACTTTGCACAAGGAAAAATGGGCTGTAACCTAGAACTTGCTTTCCACACCTACTTCAGTTTCACACTAGTGCTTCGTGGATGAACGTGTGTGAGAGTGCCTTAGAATCTCTCTCACCGTCTTTGAGTTTGTGATGTTTCAGCTCAATGACACCAGGACAACTGTGGAAGCTCTGGCTGCATTCATGACTGGACATTTTTTAATAGGATTTTCTCATAAATATTTTAGTGAAACAATTCAACTTGCCAATTCTAACAACAACAACAAAAAGATTTACACAAATAAGCTGAAGATCATAATGAAATTCACAAATTCTATACAAAACCATTTTCCGAAGTACCACTCTCTACAACTACAAAAATCCCATTTCTATCCTGAAAAATCTAAACACCAGAAGGAAAAAAAAAGGAAGTCAAATGTAGTTTCTTTTAAGGCAGTTGTCTAGATCACTGTTTTTAATGCCTGTACTACCAATCCTGCACTTTTATGAATTCTCAGCACCAATGGCTGGTGAAGAAGTAAAGGAAGATTTGTGTGAAAGAAAAAATGGGGTTGCAGGAAGAAACAACATTGGTATTCCTAAAGCATCACAGACATTCAGCCAATAGACAACCCTCCAGAGATCATGACCTTAGTGTATTTATTTTCTGCAACTTTCTATGTTGCAAATTGATCTAGAACAGGATTAAGTACTAGGGCAAGACAGGTTAGCAAAAGGGCATAGGCCATGACTAGGAGACAATATCTAGAACATTTTTAACCACTCTTTCTCTTCCTATTGCCAAGAAGAGAATGTATTTTAATTTCTGCATTCACTTTACAGTCTTGAGAGCATATAATCACACATTAATGGGCACTTTTGTCTCTTGTCTTTCTTGCAATATTGAACACTTTTCTGAGAGGGTTTTCCTTTGTACCAGACACCAATAATGGTGTATAATTTACTTATACAGGGTAAAGTGTGTATAGTTGTCTCTGCCCCTGGCAGGGGGATTGGAACTAGATGATCTTAAGTTCCTTTCCAGTCCTAACTACTCTATGATTCTATAAAGGAACTAATGCAGACATTTTCATGACATAACTTCTATACTCTGTTTTACTAACCTTTTGCTTGTTTCTCTTTTGTTCTGTTTCTGATGGCAGCTTTTGGTTTGGTTTGGATTTTTTGTTTGGTTTGCTTTGCTTTTTTTTTTTTTTTTTTGTTGTTGTTGTTTTGTTTTGTTTTGTTTTAAACTAGTTCTAACAACACATAGTGTCACTTTTTTTGTAATTTTTGTTGGATAGCTAAACCCAGAAAAAGATCTGTGATATAATATCAGTGTAAATTCCAAAATATACTTAGAAAATAGACTAAACACTTTTTTCTCAAGAGAAAGCTACAGGAACAAAGAGAAGGGAATTACAAAGTATCAGGTGAGGAACTGTGCTCACATTCAAATTATGGAGCTAATGTGATTTCATATACAAGAGTTAAAAACTAAAAAAACCCTTACAAAAAATTAATGAACTAATAGAATGAAGGTGCACCACAACATATAAACAAGGTGATGTTACATAACCAATGATATAAAGTTATCTGCATAGTTTTAAATTTGATTTTTTTTTCTGTGCATAGAGAGATTGATCTGTGCACAAAGCAAATAATAAATGGCTTGTAGTATGAGGATTTATGCAGCAATCTTCAATTTCTAATGTTAGAACTAAAAACTATGGTAATCATGGGGATTTTGTTCCCCATCCTGTGACTCTGCAATCAAGTCTTGTGGAAGTTTTTATTATCTGGTAAATGCCTCTTTAATTTTTCTGACTGTGTGGGGTACAAGATAGAGGTAATGAGTATACGCTGATCTCACAGCTGTTGTAGATTAGTTGATGTGTAAGTCAATTTGGGAAGTCTGATGTATTCAGTATTACGTTCACCTTACAATCTGAGGCTGACAGACTCACATTTTTTCTACATGTATCACAGGAAATGATTTTTCACTTTATGGTACACTAATACAATGTGACACATTACATCATTGCTACATATTGACTAACTTTGTATTTGATCAATCATGTCAGAACTCTGCTTAGATAGTGCATACCCAAACTGCCACTGTTGGTCAAGGTTATTGTCCTCACAGATGAAATATGCATTATTAGAAGAAATATTAAAAAAAAAAAAAAAAAGTGTCTGTCTTGCTAAAGCAGTAAAACTGAAGACAAAATCCCAGCAATTCAGTAAATCAAAACTGAAATACTTTTTCAGAATTGTAAATATTTGATATTCTTAGCACATATAAGAGGACAGCAAGAATGCCACAAAAGAAATAAAATATTCATTAGATTAGCAATCTAACTTCAATTTTCATCTGATGTAATTTAACCATTCTGTTGTAAAACTGAGAGCTAAAGTAAAGCAAACCAAATTACTATATTTAAATATCCTCTGCTGACATTATCTTCAAATTAATACTTTGTCACTGCAAAGCAATGAACACCTCAAATTCCTTGGTTCTATCATGAGCAGAAATTACCCCTAGTCACATCAGTGGCTGCTGGCTCATCAAATGTTTTCATGCAGAGCTCATGGACCTAGCTAAACCTGAGGCTGAGCTTTGCACTGAGGTGAAATTTTCTCCATCAGAATGCTTAACACCTACATGTTCAAGACAAATTTTTGTATTTTCATATAAATTTGATTTAGCAAAAAATGCAGCTTTGAAGGGCTATACCAGATTAAAGAAAGGATGTTTTTGAGAGCTGCTAAATGTTTTAGTCAGCTCTATAGCAATTATAGACTTGGATGTTCTTGCATCTGGAAGAGTGACAGTAGATGCAAAACAATATTTTACTGATTTCTAATCTTGGCTTCCTATGGGGCCTTATGAGGTGGAAAGGTCTTAGTTTCAGCATTGAAACTGGGAGTGATATGGTCTCCTTGTAAATGTCATTTCAAAGCTAGGAGGATTAATGTAGATATTATGAGCATCACATATGCTTTGAGTGTTAATATAAATAGGAAGACAGAGTCATAATTGAGATGAAGTTACATCTAGTATACTTCAAAAAGGAGATTTTCAGTCACGTAGGGAATTGCATTCTAATGGTGGAATGGAGGAAAGATATCTCCTCCAAACAAATTAAGGAGAGTGGTTGACATATTGGTTATGAAAAGAAACTCTTCTGTAAAGTATAGGATGACATATAAGTAATAAAAATTTCCAGTCTGATCTTCTGTGGCTTAGACATACTATTAGCATCATAAAATGTAGTTACACTTAGTGTGGTGGAGCTACAGGAAAGTTTAACATCTATAAGGACATTTATGCAAGTTTCTCTAGCAAATTTATATCGTGCATAATTTTCTGGAGGAGAATAACTAAAAATGTAATTGTTTTCCAGTATTCTCCCTTATTTTTGGTTCAGTAAGAACCTTACTGTTTTCAATAAGAGATATCATTTAGCAATTATAGAGAAAAATATTTTTTCAGGTTGCCATGGTTTAAGCTGCAAATCACAGTTTACTCAATCGCTCCCCCCTCTTTCTTCCCATCCACTTCAAGGGCGGGGGGGGGGGGGGAAGGGAAGAAAATAAAAAGAATTTAAAACCCACAGGTTGAGATAAGAACAGTATAGTAACTAAGGTACAACACAAATCACTCCTGCTACCATCAATAATAATAATGACCAGGGAAATACTAGTGAAGAAGATACAACTGCTCACCACCTGATGACCGAGCCGTGAACTCAACTCTTCGGGGTTCCTGCACCCAGTTTTTATATCCTGGGCATGATGTGCTGTGGTATGGAATAGCTCTTTAGTCAGTTTGGGTCATGTGTCCTGTTTCTACTTCCTCCCGGCTTCCCCTTCTCCCTGGCAGAGCATGAGACTCAGAGCGTCCTTGCTCAAACCCAACATTCTAAGCCATAACTATAAACATTGGTGCTATCAGCACTGTTCCCAGGCTGCAAGTTGAAAACTTAGTGCTGCACCAGCCACTAAGGAGAAAAATGACTGCTACTGTTGAACCCATGACATCAGGTAAACACCAAACAAAATGTTTTCTTTTGCTAAAATTTACTTGAGCTAGCTAGCTTTGGAAAACACCTTTTTTTTTTTTTTTTCAGTTACAGTAAACAGTATATTTAGTTACCATTTCCCATCTTAAGTACAATATTTCTTCAGTGACTTGTGGGATATCAGCACAATAGCTGTAGAAACGCTATGTCATATTGACTATGAGTGAATAATTTACAAGGAATACAGTATCCCTCAGTCAGTTTCTTGCAGTACTGCAACATGTTAAGATTCCTGTCTCTCAGATGTAATTTTCATCTAAATACATTTCATTGTATACGTGCACAACTGAGTATCCTCACTTTGAATTAGCCACTAAAAGCTGACCTGCAGATATTCCTGATGTCTATAACAGACCAGGCTTAGAACTGCAATGTGTTCATTATAGGGCCATGGGAGCATTTACCTACTAGCTAATCAATACATTTGTCTTTTATTTTTCACTAAGTCAATGCTGTAAAGCATAGGTTTCCAATTAAACGTGGAACTGCACTTCCCCATTTAATTCTGTTCTGGTTTTTTATTATGAATTTGGTGAGCCAAGTGTTTGTGAAGCACCTAAATGATCAAACTCAAGGATTTCCCTATATTCATGGAACTACCCTGCCTTTTCTTCAGTCAGTCCAAAACCAAAAGATTTTTGATGTTTATATATTCCATTAAATATGTTCCCAGATTAAAAATGTATAAATTTAGGCATTGAATCAAGAGAAGATCATCTCTGTTTTTCTTGTGCTCAGAATGGAGCTAAAACTACGGTCACACAGAAGTACTTGCTTCTTCCATCAAGTCTAATATAGCTCTAGAACTCCATTTTATGCACTAAACAAGTTAAAATGTTGGGGAAAGCTGGGATGACAATTAGACACTGCTTAATGGCTGGAAACTTGGAAGTGAGTATCACAAAGAGAAAGTGATAGAAAAATCAATGTTCAGAGTGATACTAGTTCTCTGTCCTCACCAGCAGTTATTATTTTAGTTTGAACCATCCTGGTTAAATAAAGGGGCATTTGGTGAAAAAGCACTCTTGTTTACATGCTGTTTTTTTATTTTGAAGAAAAACTTTGCAGTAACATCATGCCAGTGTTTGCTGATGGTCCAAAATTGTTAATCTTATCTCCCTCTGACATTAAAGCAGAATGGATTTGCAGCCACCTATGGGGAAAAGGAATGCTTTCCATTAAGTACTTTTAATATATTTGATGAGTACTCCATTACAGAGGTGAAGCTGCCACAGTTCAAGCGAACTCTCTATGAAGAGCTACTGCTTTTTATATTCTGTGGTATGTTTCCATAGTGCTTATCAGGAAATTGTCTTGGCTTATGGTATTTTATTACATCTGTAAGTGCTTCTTCCAAGCAGTAAGACACTGCAAGGCATTCTTTACAGATATAAAAATACTTACATTACTCAAATACTAAAAAAACCCCAAGCCCACTCCAGTACTAAACATCCATTTTAATAATATCAGTCTTTGACTCCACTAGTCTTCAATTTATATTTCCTTCCCAAGTTTTACTTGGTGTTTTACAAAAGCCACAAGATGTTTTCATGTTCATACATTTTGAATGAGAGTGTACGATCTGGACACCATAGATCCTCGCTGAACTTCCTTGGTGAGGCAATAGGATTGTTTTCTGCCAGGTGATTATCTTCTTAAAGTATGAACAAAATGGACTAATTCCTTAAAGGGAAACATACTGATAGAAAAAAATTAATTTTAAAGAAATAATTTGGTTACTATCTGTAGACTGACATTTTCTCCAGGCTTGCCTAGGTAAGAAGTTAGTCTCAACTAATGTGAAAAGGAAAAACACCAGTTATACTTGTTTCTAAAATATTTTCACTCTCAGTGAGTCCAGAAACAGTGAGTATCCCTTACAGAAGCAATTATCTCGAAGGCAAGGCTGGATGGGGCTTTGAGCAACCTAATCTAGTGGAGGGCATCCCTGCCCATTGCAGGGGGGTTGGAACTAGATGATTTTTAAGCTCTCTTACAACCCAAACAAGCCTATGATTCTGTGATTCTGTAAAGGTTTCAGTACTCAGTGCCATCCCTCCACATTTTAATAATTCAAAACAGTAATACCTTTTGACAACACCTTCCACTTGAGTAGTCTTCAAATGGGAAGGTCAATATTTCAAAGCCCAACAAAACAGCAGATTTCAGGGCAGGCTTTGAGTGTCTCTTCAGCGCATGACTTGGTCACCTATTTGTTTGAGTTTGGTGAGTCATTTTGAAAATCATGGAAGACAGAACTTCCATCCAGTCAAAATTTAGTGTAAAACCTATTCCCATGAGTTGTGAAGTAGTTATTGATAACTCCTGTCTCATTTTTCTTCTAAAGGCTAAGAAAGGCCTTCAAGCCTTATATTACGTTAAACATACTAAAATGCTACAAATTAAAAACGAGATATAACTTGTAGAAATGGCAACTTTCTGCCCTGCGTCACATGTTAACCTACACTGTTTTGTTTTCCAGTTTTACCATTCTGTTTTATTTCACTTAGTTTCATATTAAATGACTGATATATCTTCTTATATTTATTCAGAAATATGGAGGACTTTTGTTTTGAACCAGACTTGAATCCCTTTTACTTTCACTGGAAATGCTAACGCTTATAATATGTTTTTATGTATAAAGTTTCATTTCAATTATACTATTCTCAGATATGAAAAGAATTGTGAGATTTGGTGCATATATGTTCACTAAAAACAAAAATCTTTTCTCTTACTTTCTGTCTCAAATACAAGATGCGAAAAGAACTGGGTGCCAATCTGAAGAGGCAAAATGTGCAGTGCAATCAGTTTGACTCCTTGTCATGGGTTCAGCAGCAGCAGTCATTTTTTTTTTAAGTAGTAGCTGGTGTAGCACTGTGTTTTGGATTTTCGGCTTGGGAACAGTGCTGATAACACCAGTGTTTATA
>JASSUY010037899.1:0-18582 GCA_032466535.1 Forpus xanthops | reverse complement strand
ATTGAGCTCACAGCATCTCATTTGATCCCTCCTGCTGCTACTTCAAAAAGGGTGGGTGGGTTGTTATCCCTGTTGCCAAAATCTTTGTCCAAAATCAACAAAGCCACATACACGTTCTGGTTGAAGGACTTATGCAAACATGTTTATGCAACTGTTTGTGGGATTTGACTTTCAAATAAAATTCCATGAGCAAAGCTTCAATACAGCTGCTTTGAAAAAACAAATGAGAAGATCCATATATATCACCCAAGTGCATTTAACTGCGAGTTTGTCACAATAATCACCAAACATCTTTTCACTATTGGCCCAACTCAGAGGTTTGGACTATTTCCATCTTCAGTATAATGCTGCTGTGATGTGTGGACTTTATCCCTGTAGCCTAATACCATGAGAAGAGTGGAAATAAGGAAAGTTATACAAAACAAACACTGTCTCCATCTGAATAATGACATTAGAGATTTGATTATCAGGAGATCAGGAGACAAACTGGGAAGATTAAGTTGGCAAGACTTAAAACCATTCCCATAGTCTCAAGTAAACTTGATTGCACTTGTATTTTTGATTAATTAAACTTGGATAGCTAAAGCCAAAGCTCTGGCTATCCAAGCACAAATGAAGGTCTCCAAGGGTCTTTTATAAAAACCCCAAAATTAAAGGGCTGAAAATCAACCAAGGCCAAAACCTATGTCATTCCCTGGGGCTTCATATGCAAGATCTAGACCTTTCTACAGCAATGAAGTGCTGGTTTTAACTGCAGACCAGGACAAACTGCTGTTCAAAATACAGAATCTACGAAGCCATAAGTGGTAACAATTTCTGTATTTCATTAAAGAAAACAGATGAAATATTCATTGTTAGAGGGAGTGTGCTTTTGCCACCAGCAAGAGAACTTCATCACAGCCCTTGGCTTCAGGGTTTCTGTCCTGCACCTGCACAGCTTTGGTGCTGCCAAGATAAACACCCTCCAAGACAGGGGCTATGTCGTCGTTTCTCATCTGGGTGAAGTGCCAGCTGATGTTATGGAGCAGTATATAGCGGTTAATGTATAAAAGGACTCTACTGTGCTCTCTTGGGCTAAATTTCCGCTCCAGGAGTTTGCATTGCAAGTAAATAGCAAGGAGCCACAGGGCTATCCAGTAGCACTCTGGGCTCCCGCGCTTTAATATACTTACCCTGGCTACGCTGCTTTGAGGTAGGACAGTGCTATTAGCCCCATTTTATAAGTACAGCATGCCACTGAGGTCTGCAGGATGCAGGATATTAGTTGTACTGGTAACTGAATTCCCACGGGAGTCTCGCTGCTTGTGTTAGGCTTTTATAACGTGACTTACTGCCATAGTTACTGGGAATTTTTGACTGAACTGAAATGAGGCTTTTTTATTCCTGTTTTGTGTTCCCTGGGCGTCTGGCTTGCCTTGCTTGTTAAATACACTGCTGGGGACGGGGCAAGTGGAGAGTCCTCAGCATCTCAACAACAGATTTCTGTATTAATACAGCTCCCCAAAAACATCAAAAAAACCCCACACCAGACAAACCCAAAACTGCAGGAAAAGAGTATGATTAAAAGGACAAGAAATTTCCCTTCTGTTGCTTCCTCCCATTCCTGCAACGTTCCCAAGGAGTCACCGTGAAAAAGAGGTCTCTCACTACCTTATCAAGTACAGGTACTTGGCTGGGTTCTACAGTTAAACAACAATATCCATGTTTCTTCATCAGAAATGGGCCCATATTTCAATATCTCAGAGAAATAAACTTGTTTTTCACTGCAAGTACATGGGTTCCCAGCAAAGTTTATGACTTCATTATAACATCTCCAGTACTGAAGGCCATTGAAAAATCAGAAGGTAATAAGTGGGTCTGCTGAAGTGTTAACGTAGCCAATCTCAGGATCCTTCTTTTGAACACAAGGATTACCTTTTGTATTGAAGTGTATTAGAGATGGGAGAGCATCTTTTTTGTAGAATGCAAGAGCTAATATTCCAGCTTTCCAGATGAATCTGAAATACAACAGCAACACAGACACTGTTAATAATGCAATCAAAGCAATTTAAATCTTTTTAAAGCATCCACAAAGGATCCTTTGATAAGAAGGGACTTTCATCAGCCTCAAAGACCAGGCAGTTTAGTGTGTACTATTTATTAAGTTTATGCAAAGACAGTGGTAATTCCACTTTTGGCTGGAGAAGAGCAGCAGCAAATTATAAGACATATTTATAAGCACTAGTGTTACACTGGCTGGCTTTAAATGAAAAAATGTATTTATATTACTATAGCTCTAAATGAGGTTATTCAGTGTTTAAAAATGCAGTTTGTTCTCCATTAGTACCCTGCCTGGACACAAAACAATTCTGTCAACTTTAAAAGCTTTGGTCTCCTTTTTTTGACAAAAAGAAGGAAATTGCTACAAGTGCACACTGGGAGATGGGCTGTGAGAGTCTGTTTAGCTCAGTCATGCTGCATACTTTTTAATCTTGCTTTCAGTTCCTGCTTTTGTCCTCCTTTTCTTTGTGTGCCCCTCTAAGAGAGCTCCCATGTAGAAAGCAGAGATGGGCAGAAAAATAGAAGTGGCTTTAGATTTGGGCCAGGGTGCTTAGAATCTTTTTTAGCAGCATCCCCCCTCCAAGTTTGAATGAGGAGGGAGGTGTGTGATTTTGGGACACCTCTAGATGCAGTTTTTATCCGTCCCAGGGCTGGTGGGAACTGCTTTGAGAAGCCTTAGACCCTTGGAAAGAAGAAAGCTTTACTTTTTGGTGTGCCAACAGTCTTATGAACAGACTGCTAGTCTCTTCTGGCTCTGCTGCTGCTCCCCATTGTCCAGCTTAAGAGTAAGGACTGAAAGTTCCCTCATATTCAAATGCTTTCTTCCATGAGTTTAGTGTGCTTTTTGTTGCTCTGGACTAAATCAGGATAAAGGAAGACAAATAATAGACTTGGAACAATGTCTGTTTGAAAGATTTGAGAAGATGGGTTCTCATCATTGGTCAATGAGCACGAGCAGGAAAAGAACCATTCAGTCTTCCTGCATCCACTTTGGGTTTCCAGGTGTTAAGGAAGGGGGTTTTGTTGTTGTTGTTGTTTTGGTTGGGTTTTTGGTTTTAGGCAGCAGAATTACATTGCATTTGGATCTTACTCAGTTTTAATCCAGGCTTATTTAATGCCAAGGAGAGCAGAGAGCCAGAGGCCAAGTCCAAATTTTCCCATGCAGCAGTGTGGTGCATGTCTTCCTGGCGATTCTCCATGCATTTCTATGGAATATCTTATCTTGGGATTCCAGTATGTTGGAAAATACAATGCTATTTAATAGTCAGCACCTAAGTGTAGTCAATGACCACACCAGTAGTGACCAAAAAGCTGAAAAGTTGTCCCTGGCTCTTGTAGACTTGAAAAGTGAGATTTAAACTGAGCTCGTCCCTCCCCATAGACAGCTACAGGAAGAAGCCTCAGCAGCTGTGTGCAGGTGTTGGATTAGCAGCCCTTCAGAGCAAGGGCTTCTACCCAGAAACAGAAGTGCACTTTCCATAGCAGTCTCACTTATACACCTGCAGTTTACACTGAGTGAAACGTATCAGAAAAGACTGGGTTTCAACCAAGAGTCATCACCCTGTTTTGTAGCTCACCACTAACTCACCAAAACCCATAGGGTTATTTCAAATGTGAAAAAGAAAGAGGGACCTGCTCTCTCTGCAGACCACTGTTTCTCTCCAACATTGATAAGGTGATGTTTTGAGCCAGAAGAAAAACATGCTATGTCTTTAAATGGGAAATGAAGACAAAAAGGTCTTTGGAAGGCACAAGGAGGTTTTTAGCTAATTAAAATATTCATGTTTTTTCCCTTTTACATGAAAGTCAAGGATTTTATTGTCAGCAGCTTTATTACCCTGTTTGGTGTTTTCCACTTCATCAGTGACATGTTTTGGTCAGCATGAAATGTTATTAATAGGACTGTTTTTTCCTGGGTGTGTGCTTAGATCTTTTTCAGAACCTTACCAGAGTATCTGCCAGGGAACAAATTTGACCATAGACTTTGAATGGTGATGGCATTGTATGTACGTAGGTGTAACTGTTTTGGTATGTTCTGTGTGCTGGTTGCTCTTTAAAGTAGTCTTCAGTAGATCAGCTATGAAGTAAAGGGAGAAACGAACCAGTAGAATTTAGAATGAATGTTGTTTATCTTATGAATGCATTATCCCTGGGGACATTCAAGGCCAGGCTGGATGTGGTTCTGAGCAACCTCATCTATCTGAACATGTCCCTCCTCATTGCGGGGGGGTGGGCTAGATGAGCTTTGAAGCTCCTTTCCAACCAAAACCATTCTGTGCTTCTGTGTTTATGATGATATTTCATACAGTATCTTTCTATAACGATCCTTGTCTATACTCTGTTAGGAGGATGAAGAACTCACGTGTGCACATCATTTGCAGGTGTTATATTTAAATGATGGGTTTGGCAGCAGTGAGAAGTCACTGCTTTCCTAGGGCTTTGACCCACACAGCTTTTCACCCCCGGTTTGGGTGACTTTGCAGGTGTTAAACAGGATCACACTGCAGCAGGAGGGTTGAGCTACCAAAGGTACGGCTCTCAGAGCTGTTTTAGTCACACTTCATCGTCACGAGCATATGGTTTCACTTCCAAGTGTTTAACATTTCCATTTCCTCAGGAAATCTTTCTTTCTGTTTTTCAAGCTCTTGAAACTGGATGGATATATTTTTACTGGCAGGCAGGCCGAGAGTGACACGACCATCAGCCCCAGCCCTAGGGAGCCCCTGGCTGCGGTACCAGCCTGGCTCTCCATCCCTTCCCCTTGTGCAGCACCCCGTGAGCATGGCTTGGGGTGCTTTATCCAGGTCTCCGGGGTGCAGCACACTGTTAAAGCACTTCTGCTTTTCCCTTACTATAACAAACTGTGGCTCCTTTTCCCTGCTTTAGCTGAGAGAAGTGTTTTTCTTTCTTAGTCAACTCCAGGGCCCATGCATCCCAAGAATGAATTGGGAGCAGACTCCTTTAGCTGACTTAGTGAGGCCAACAGCAAGATCAGAGCCTAAGAAAATACTCTGTGTCACCTAGAAGGAATGAAAGCAGTTGCATCATGTATTTATTGTCTGCATTGGTAAATCCAGCACTTAAATGAGCACGACTGAGGAGTGGATGGCTCCAGGGAACTGCTCTGGCTCTTGTGTCTTCAGAGATTATTTCTGGCATTTCCTTTTTCCTCATTACAAACAGGTCACCCTTCTCATATGTTGGCCAAGTTATGCACCATAGGAGGAAGTCAGTGCTCATGTCTTCTTTATGTTTCACTTAGCCACATATGTAATCGTGTTTGGCTGCTTGTTTTCTTTTCCTGCCACACTATGAACTGCAGTGATTGGATGTGCAATTTGCATGCCTATTTAGCTGATATCACTAGCCCTCTGGCATCCTCTACTACAGTGAGTTGGTCACCATATCATAGCAACTTTGGTAAACGAACTGCATTTCGTTCAGCGAGCCTTGCTACTGTGCATCAAATAGCACTGTAATATAGGGGAAACCAGGTGATTAATGTATTTGTTCTTTTGTGGTTTATCCTGTTACAAATTCAGCCTACTGCATGCTTTGCGCTGCTTGTTTAAGATGAAGAAGCTCACTGTGGGTTCGGGCTTCTGGAAGGACGGAGTCTTGCCATCAGGCAGGCTGTGTGCTACCAATATTCGGTGTATACATTTTATTCATACCCTCAGAAAAGTGAGTTAGTCAAGGTAGCAGGAAACAGCATCCAACAGATGTAGTTCAACCTCCAGACCTCCCAGGGGAGCTCACCTGAGCTGCTCAGCCTCTGGCTTTGTGCTGGCCTCTGGGACCTTGTGAGCTGCTGTTTTGATTCACTCAGGCTGGTTTTTCCATTGCTTCCCTTAGCTCTGCGTGTGTCTGCGCAATTACCTCCTCACTATAAAAGCTACTTGGTCAAGCAGCACAAGCTTGTACCATCCACAAGGACACTTCCAAGGCTGCTCAGCATCCAGGCGAGCCTGCTACCCTTCTCCTGTACATGTCTGTGTCATGGTGTTCCACACTGGAGGCTCCAGCTCAGACAAACAAGTCAGTGCCATGGGCTTACTGCTGATAGATAGATAGACTGGAGGTCAAGTTAGGATTTGCATAGTGATTTAGATCTGGTTTTATTTGCTGGAGGGCACCAAAGCAGTGCAATATTCTGCATAGAATGACTGATATCCTCAGCCACACTGCTCACAGGTACAGCATTGGGCAAGCACCCTCCTTCCTCTTGCAAGATGCAGCCTTGGTTGCTCCTGGCATCCGCCACCCAGCTACAGGTCAGCAAGTTCAACATGTCATGCAGCATTTTCCATTCAGGATTGATGTCCTGGTTTCACAGAACGAGGTCCTCAGGAACTGACCTGTGATGAGGGTCTGACCCCTTTGGGTGCCTCCATGGCAGGGGTGGGCTCCATCACTGCACAGTTCTCCTTGGTGCAGATGGAGCTGAAGGGTGCAGGGGGACAAAGCAAAGAGGGAATAAAAGACATTGCAGGAGCCACTGTAGGCCTGAGAGAGAAGTAGCCAAGGCACCGACAACTTGTGTGGGTTTTGCATGTCTGTTTGCAGCGCTATGTTATGTGTTTAGGAGCTGGTTGTTTCCATAATAACAGCAAGCGCCATATGGCAGCGAGGAGGGTGGTGAGAGGAACGCTCAAGGAAACACAGTATGTTGTTTGACATGTGTGTGCTTCTAGAGGAACAACGTGTCTCAAGCAAGTACTGCTGCTCTAAACAGGCTGGGGATTTACTGCTCTCACCAGAAAAGTATTATAGCATCGTAGAATGGTTAGGGTTGGAAAGGACTTTGGCTTTTGTACTTGTGCAATGCCAGTTAATGGTGCCTGCCCTTCCCTCAAGTTTTCCTGCAGATAGTCCCTGTGATGGGTAAAGGACCTTTTGCTTTACTGGGGAGTGATGTTTCTGGATGGCATTTAAATACAGGGTTTAAGGGAAAATACAGTTCTGTAAAGGAGGGCTGTGTGAACTGGAACCAGCTAGATGCCATCTGCGCCATCCATTCGGTAATGCTCAGCGAGTAAATGGCACAGATTTGGAAACCTTTTAAAACATAGTTTGCAATAATAGTTTAGTAGAGAGTGGGTTGAGCATTTCCAGAGATTAGGGCACTTTAGTGCGTATCTAGGAGGCATGCAGGAAGGTCTCCACAGAGTCCAACTTTCCCTACCCTTTAATGCATGACTCACATTTCAAGGACTTGTAATTTGCTCTCCACATTCCCACAAACACCAGCAGGCCGAGCGGTACCTTTGCAGAGTGCATATATTTCCACCACAGAATAATGTGGAATTATTCTTTCAGAATAGCTGAATGGCTTTTTGCGGGACTTGTACCAACATCAGCTCTACAAAATTGAGCCTCTCTTGTCTGAGTCTTCAAGCCATTAGTCATGTTTGTATTTAGATACCTGAAACGTGATGTGGTGAGCACAAGGCAGCAGTTTTGACTTGGGGACATAGTTTTGCACTCGCTTGCAATGCTTTAAACTGCTAACCAAGCCAAAAGGCAAAACTCTTCTCATCTTCATGCTTCTCTTCTTCTCTTTATTGCCTCTAGAGAGAGATTACTGCAGCATATGTGAAAAGCAGCCGATCGGAAGGCTTCTCTTCAGGCAGTTCTGTGAAACTCGACCCGAGCTCGAGTGCTGCATTAGGTTCCTTGACTCAGTGGTAAGTCAATTCCTGTGATATTTTGGGGTGCTTCGCAATGCTTTCCAACAGAGGAGACTCCCCTGACCCCCAAAAATGGCTGTGTCATGGGGCTTTGTGTCTAACACTTTAGTAAGCAGTGGACCATGGCAGCATCCCAGCATCACTGGTGGTAGAAAGGCAGCGCTGCATGAGAGGTTGGTACCAGCCCTCATGAAGCATCTCATTGGTACCAGCCTCGTGGCTCATGGGGAGCATGAGCCACGAGGCAGGAAAAGGATGTCCCATCATGGCTTCCCTTCATGTCAACACCCAACCAGCTGAGGTGCTCTGAGTAATGCCTTTTTATGTGGGTTAAGCCTGCAGTGCTGGGAGGCACTGAGAAGAAAGGGCAGATGATGAATGGACAGACAAAAGAGGATGAGGAGTATGATGATATGATATCTATCTCTTACTGAGCCTTTTCATCAGTAGACTGCAGGGTGATTTAGAGAGGACATCTTTACCGTTATCCTGTTTTTTCAAATAGGAAAACAGAGGCACAAGGTCTAGAAGTGACTTGGTTGAGTGAGGTCACTAAGAAACCATTTTCCATCCCGGAGAGCTATCATTTAACCTGGTCACTGAACAGCACTCTCAGCTCCAGGGGTATCCGATGTTCTTTCCCAGTCTGGCAGCACTTGGCCATGTGTCGTGCCAGCAGGAGAAGCTGTTTACAGTGGAGAAGTCTCTCAGTGGCTTTCTTGCTGGGAGCCTGCAGAAAGGGAGGATGTTGACGAGCCAAAAGACTAAATTGTACCAGGAAGATGAACTTGTCGGTGCTGAGTGTGAGTGCCCGAGGGGGGCTTTGTTCTCTGGCTGACACTGACAGTCAAAAGCAAAACAATGAATACCAATGGGAATAAAATCATGGACTCGTATAATCACAGAATGTTTTGGAAGGGACCTTAAAGCTCATACAGTTCCAACCCCTGCCACAAACAGGGACACCTTCCACTAGAGCAGGTTGCTTGAAGCCCCTATGTCCAACCTGGCCTTCAACACTGCCAGGGATGGGGCAGCCACAGCTTCTCTGGGCACCCTGTGCCAGCACCTCAGCACCCTCACAGGGAACAGCTTCTCCCTAAGAGCTCATCTAAATCTCCCCTCTTTCAGTTTAAAGCCATTCCCCTTGTCCTGTCCCTACAGGCCCTTGTCCAAAGCCCCTCTCCGTTCTGAAGCTATTCTGAAGTACAGGGGGACACGAGGATTGCACTGAACTTGTAGGTCTGGGAGAAGGCACATGGTCACTTAAAGCTTTAAAGTTTGTTAGTACTGCAGTACCAACAGCAAATCTACAGCATCACAGAAAGTTTTAGATAAATCCCTGTTTGAATCAGTTTTAGCTGGTCACAATTTTTGCCTGATATTCCCAGCACTGGTTGTGATTTTCCCTAATGGAAGTTTTAGCCATTGAGATGTGTGGAACTACTGCATCTGACACATACTCTGGGCAGATGTGCTTAGGGCTAGCAGGCAGGAGGACATTTCGGGTACCCTGTATGTGCTGGTCCTGTGCTGAACCAGCATCCTCTCATGAGTTATCTGCCACTGACGGAACATAACGCACCCACCTGAGGGGAGGCATCTCCACAGAAATGCCACATAGGGTGTGATGTCTACAGCCCTGAGGAGCTGAGTGATGGTTCTCTCTCCAAGAAGCCGCAGAAACCCTTTGAGAGCCAGCTGCAAAAGGCTTCTTCCAAGTGGTTTAAATTTCAGTGAGACTCTGCTCTTTCCTCATGCCTCCTTGCACCAGCAGCAGGGATCATATCTTGGTTCCAGCAGCGCCCAGAGGCTGCAGAGAACAAGCCTACATTACACCTGGCAGTGGTAGTAACATCTGGGCTATGGGAAGCATTACTGCCTCCCCATATCCCTCCTGTGTCCCCCTCCAATGCCACCCCATGATAACCTTTGCCTGGAGCCTCTCCCAGCAGTGGCGGCTGCAGGAATTGAGGGCACTGTGTCATTTCATTCTCCTAAAGCTCTGTGGAGCAGTGCCAAGCAACTCCGAGTCCTCCTCCCAGCACCCATACAGCACAGGCGACACCAGAGATGCTAAAGCTGGTGGTGGGACTGGATTTGTGTTAAAGCTCCTTCTACAAGCAGTCCTAGGCTTGCATCCATAAACCTTTGTGCGAGGGTGTGCTTTGCATCTATTCCAGTGTTGCTTTTGCAGACTGGAGCTGTCGTGCAGACCTTTACCAGGCTCATGATCTCTTCCCAGTTAGGCTCAGACTGGCACTCCAAGGGTTTCTTTAACAAAGCACCCAGCTCCATGGAGGTCTGAATATTTATGCTTTCTCTCTTCTTTTTAACACTAATTAACAGCAGCCTCCTTTGTTTATTGATTTCAAATTCTATACAAGCTTGCCCCAAGCCCATGAAAATCCCTGGTTTAAGCAATATTAAGGTCAAGCAGCGCAGCCAATGGCTATTAAATTGGATGATTGCTACCGAAATTTGCCCAGCGGGGTCACACTGCGTTAAGTGAGTGGTGGAATTCAGGCCAAGCTCTACATTAGGCAAAAACTTAGGCAAAAAAGTCCTATAATGAGACCAGAAGTTTGACTTTACAGCCTTATTCTGAGACCACCGGGAATGTGAAACCTTTTGGAGACCACCTGCTGTAGTGAGCCCTAAGCAGAAGAAGCCAAGAGCCTCCATTTACTTTTGATTCAGTTATATTTCCCGTGTGAGATGCAAAACTTAAGCTTTTGTGTAATAATTTATCAAAAGAAAAAATAAGAGAGGGAAATATTTCGCTGCTCATGAGAGGCTCATGGAGCTTTCTGTGCATGCAGAAGTAGGACCGCGTCTCTTTCACAGAGCGCAGCTAAGTGACTTCACCAGGTCATGCATGGCAGAAGCCATGCCTCCCAATTTTAATGCAGTTTTTAAGCAGTGTGGGGCTTCTTTCTGAAGAAAAATGATTTGTAGCGTTAAATTGTGCTTTCACATATATGGGTTTCTGTCAGTTCCCTCTGAAACCTGTGAATACCTTTGCCAGCTTCAAGCCATAACAGAGATTAAACTGCTCAGAGGCATGAAGTTTCTACATGTTTTCTGAGACCAATGGTTGGGTAATTTGCCACAATCTGTCAACCATGAAACAGACTAAAGATACATGGTTTGTAAGCAGTAGGTCCCAGCTTTGAATGATAAAAGTGGTAAGAACAAAGAGATCCAGAGCTTTGCATTTCAGCACTGGTGGAGCTATGATGTTTGGTTCCCACCACTGCTACGGGACCAGTAAGTGGCCACCAGTTTGGCTGACTGGCCAGGAAATAGGGAACAGCAGCCTCTTCTCCTAGCTGGAATGGTAAGGCTGTAAGCGCAGAGAACCATCTCTTATGGATATTGTGCAAACAACTTCATGACAGAGGTCCTGACTTGACTGGATTAAATATCTCATAGGAAGTACCAATGGCTGCAACTTGTGCTCTGAATGCATTGTGTGCTTACCTTGTCATGAGTTCAGCAGCAGCAGTCATTTTTCTCCTTCGTAGTAGCTGGTGCAGCACTGTGGTTTTGATTTCGGGCCTGGGAGCAGCACTGTTTTCAGATAACACTGGTGTTATCATCGCTGTTCCCAGGCCTGAAATCAAAAACACAGCACTGCACCAGCTACTATGAAGGAGAAAAATGACTGCTGCTGCTGAACCATGACAACCTGTATACATGTGAACACAAAGATCTCCCATGAATAATTCACAAACCCTCAGGTAGCCTTTCAGATGAAGAAACTGCATAAACATAAGCTATTATCATTAAATGGAGATGGTTTATAATTAAAGCAGTTCCCCTACAGCTGTTAACAAAGAATCCCCATCCCTGATCGTGTTCAAGGCCAGGTCGGATGGGGCTTGGAGCAACCTGATCTAGTGAATGGTGTCCCTTTCCTAGTTGGAACTGGATGATCTTTAAGGTCCCTTCCAACTCAAACCATTCTGTGATTCTATAAATTCACGCACAGCCCTAAAGCACGCTCTGCTGCACTTACAAATATTTTGGCGTCATCGTGGAGCTTTGGAGCTGATGAAAGACAGCCCTTAAAATAAAGTGTTAGGGGATATGTTTCCTGTGCTGAAAGGCAGATCACTGAGCAGGGAACCTGCTAGCGAGATGCATTTCCTTCCCCACAGCCTGTGCCTCCAGCGCAAGAAGGCAGCAATTCAGCACCTTCTCACCCCTGTCCCCTTCTCAACAGCACGTTCCTGGGTGCCGGCTTCTGACGTTTGCACCTTCTCTCCTGTGATTTTTGTGTGCCATTATAATCAACAGTGTAGCTTCTGGGCTCCCTTTCCTGCTTCATCTACTCACACTCATAATTTTGTATTCTTATTTTTTTCCAGTCAAGGGCTTTTAACATTTTAATGTGGACCAGATTTAGAGTGACTGAAGGAGAATGTGGATATTTCTCATCAAGCTTTTGTCTCTAACTTGTGTGATGCTATTTCTTTGCACTGAAGTCACACAGGATACATCCTCTGGGGAAACTTAGCCCCTCTCCAGGCTGTTTCTGCTTGTGTTAGCTATGCGTAGGACTGGTGGTGAGAGGCACAATCTCCTCGGGTGGACTTTTCAGCTGAACGCTTCACTGGACATTGCACTTATCTGGGGTAGAAGGATGAACAAGCACCCATTTAATGTCATTTGTGAAAACCCTGTCTTGCTGTTAGGGAGATTTAATTTGGTTAAGTCCTTTACGTGGTGTATAAACCATCTGTGTATGTGTGTCTTAAAGCTGTTCAAGGCTTTTTCCATCAGAAATGCCAGTTTGTTGATATCAACAAACTCATTAACTCAAAACATGTTTTTAAACAGTCAAAAGGGCTCTTTCTGCCCTGCGTTTAAATATGAAAAATGTGGTTTCAAGTTCACTTTTCATTTAGAAATGGGAGTTATTATGAATTCCAGCTGTTTGCATTTTGCCTTCCAATCTTCGGTCACAGATTTTAAATCTCCAGCAGAGGCAAGTGCAAGGGCAGTGGCTGGAGCACAGAGCAGCAAGAGGGCAGAGCCTGGAGTCCAAGGAAGGAGTAGGGAGGAGCTGGAACGGAGAGAGATGCTGGGAATAGCAGAGCTGAGAAAGCGGAGGTGTAAAACTGGGGACAAAACACCAGAAGCCTCCTGGAGGTGCTCAGAATGTGACTCCACTGCACTGATTTGTACCAAAATGCGTTGGTGGGAGTGTCTGTTCCCATCTCTACTTCCTGGTAGGGAGAAGGGACCGACTCCTGTTGGCATGCCATGCTCCTACAGGCAACCAGCACCTGCCTGCTGTGCGAAAGAGTCCTCCCAGATCTGCAGAGAGATCTCTGTGGCTCCGTTTTTCAGTTTTCACATGGTTTTAGGCCACAGTTTCAGGAGCTCAAGGAGTATTAAGAGGAAAATCAAGCACTAGATAAAACCATGTGTCAGAATTAAGGTTGCTGATACAAGCCACTACTGGGTCCTAGTGGTGCTCTCCATTGGTCACAGGCAACCTCTAACATCCAAACCTCTTGCTGAGCCCTCCCTGAGCCCGCAACCAACCACAGACAAGATCTTGTTCCTTTTCCCACTGGAAGCATGCTTTCCATCCAGTCTCACTCAGCCCATCCCAAGGGTGGCTACCCCAAAGCAAAGGATTCTTTGCACCCGTGTCCCATTCAGCCAGGGCTGCTTCTAGGCAAGCAGAAGCCATTGAAGTAACTACTACCTCTGAATCAGCAGCCAAAAGGAAAGTTAGCAACAACCGGCAGCCAGCCCACATCCTCTTGCCATTTGGACTGAAGGATCCGTGCCTGCCCACAGAAGGAGCCTTCCCTGCAGCTCGTCCCATGCAGTCAGGGTGATCGTAAATCCTCCCCTCATTTATGAGCTATGAATAGGGCCCTGTCTGACCTAACTAGGGCATGGAGAAGCTATTAGGCTTCAGAGCAGGAGCTTTGAAACACATGCCTGGATTCATCAAAGGAATAATGGAAAATATTTTGTTCCACATGGATCTTAAGTAACGATGTTATTTCTAGCAATTAGGGATTTGCAAACTGTAGCCATGCTTTTGGGTATTGTAGAAGAAGGGGATGTATCTTGTGATTTAAGCACAAGACTGAGATTTGAGGACCTTGGTACGATTCCCAGGCATGTGGGAGAGTGAGCATCGGGAAGTCACTCTGCCTGTCTACATGGGCAATTCTTCCTGTAATAACAGTCCACGGCTGAAAAAGTACCAGAATCTATTGCTGAATAGCTCAAAAGTGGCACTGAAGGGAGAAATAATAATGAACTTAGAAACAAAACGAAATTGGCTTCTAGTACTTGAGCTGCAGTCAAATCAGTACTATTCACAGTTGGAGCTTATGGTTCTTTCTCACATCCCCACTTGTCTGTCACTTCCTACCTTCACCACCACAGTGTTGCATTTTCTGAGAATATCAGATGTGAGTATAATTCAACTTTCCTTTTATTCTTTCCCAACTATCTTGAGACAGAATTAGGTACTCTGTATATATGTGTGTGTGTGTGTGTGCATTTAGGTCTGCATACGTTTGGATCCCAGCAGGAGTTGCATTTCAAAACGCTGATCCAATTCTTGCTAAACTTCTGTCTTGTGGTCTGTCCTGATTTGCTTCCTGTTGTGTGATTGGGATGGGATGTAAATATAATAGGGTGTCTGTGGAGAAAAAGACATTTTTTGACATCCTCCTGGCACACTTCAAGTAGCAGATGATGACTTTGAATCAAGCTTTAGTTACGAGAGAACCAATATATTATGAGGATCCAGAGTCTAAAAGCCAATGAAGGAGAGATAAAAGGTCATTAATGGCTAAACTGTAAATAGCATTGAATTGAGGACTCAGATCTCCTAGGCGCTTCCATGATGAGGCAATGCCAAGAAGTTCTCCTTTCTTTGCAGGCTTCTGCACAGACAGTTACATTCAAGTACAGTTATTTTCTTTGATAGAAATACATTATCTCTGTTATATTTGATATGAGAAACACCTAGCTTTCCTGTGAGCCCAACCCTAAACTGTAAGGTCCGAATGAGATGCAACTTTCACCTTTAAAGACATTGTTCCCTCTGTTACCATTGCCATTGCTTTATCACCTAGCAAGGAATCATGGAGAAAAATGCTGTTAAGATGCTGTAAATGTTTGAGAGTGTCTGTGCTTTAGGAGCCGAAATGGCCCATACTCAGATACCAACTAAAAGGACAGGAAATTGAATGAAAGATATTTTCGAACCCTTGCATTAGGTTGTATGAGAATGTAATCAGTTCATCCCCAAAATGCTCACTAAAAGAGAAGTACTGCACTTGTGGATTTTCTCCTTTGGGCATATTTTTCATCAGCAATGCAGGTTTCTCTGTTATTTGCGGTCACTGTCATTTCCCAGACCAAATCAGATCATAATTCCAGATTGTTCAAGCAACCTGCTATGTATGTGTGTAATACGTAGCTTCAGACTTAAGCTGCAATAGCTCAGTGAGCACTGGCCAGATAGACGGGTAATAGCCTTATTACCACATTGCGGTTTTCATGGCATTCTTGGGTCTGTTTAGCTAGGGTATCCATTACAGCCTGCCTCTGGGTTTATTGCATCAAGCTTGGAGCAGAACATACATCTTCCAGTGGGCAATAGTTCTGATATTTGTTCTTCCAAGTGTTTGCCAGTTCAGTCTGATTTACCTTCTTTTTATTTTAACTTCCTCCTCATTTATCATCACAGACAGCTTGTATTGGACCAGGTTACTTAATTGGTTTGGCACGGGTTTCTGGGATCTTTCTTTTAATGCAGTCATGAAAGCTGATAGGCAGTCTTCATCTGGGGGGTTTGGGTGTTTTTTTATTGGTTCCTAAGGCTTCATATCCTGAGCAATGCCAAGTGGGAATGTCTCTAAGAACTTGTCGTTGTCATTTACCCACTGGGGTCCCATGCCACATGTATGTTTCCTTTGAATACCTGCCATGGATCCAGAACTTCAACCAAAGTGATTAATGCCTTCGTGGAGCGCGAGTAATGCTTCTTTTGTTTCTTATGCAAACATTGTCCTGAAACTCATTAAAAGTCAGTTATGCTCCAGTACATAGAATAGTGAGAATTTGAAATGTAGGTAAAGTTTGGGGGAGGCAATGCAGTGCTCTCTTTTTTAATGCACCAGGGAAGTAAAAGAGAATTTTGCCTATAATGTCTGTTCTTCTAAATGGTGCCTCTTGTTCTACCTTGGTCTCAAGAAATTGGCTTTCTGGAGGGTCTGAGTCAAGGATCACTAAAAGTGATGGGCAAGTCTCTTTGCTTTGCACAAGTATTGTTAGATGAAGGGGAAGACTTAAATAGGAAGAACACACTAGATTAGAAAGACGATCTACTGAAGGGGTTCACGTGGTGCTTGAAATGCTTCATCTGTGGCAAGAATTAACAATCACTCACTTTCTCTACTACTCAGAGAAATAATTTCACCTTCTGTGTTCACCTTCCTTTTGAGCAAACCCAGGTAAAGTTGCCATCTCTTGTCACTGAATGCTTTCTGAAAGCTGGCTTGGCAAGTCTATAAGATATAAATGAATTAAATTACATTGATGATATCATCTCAGAAAATGCACCACTGGGGTTTGGTCAAAATATAGTGGAAAGTTTTAATAGGATGGTCTGTATGGGTTTTACTTCCATCAGGAAAAGGTATTTATCCTTCCGATTTTTCAGACAGAGCATTCCATTAAGGCCACATCCAAAATGAAGTTATAATGGTGAAATATGAGAGCAAATATTGACTTTCTTTTTGTTATATCTGTTCCAGGCAGAGTATGAAATTGCTCCAGATGAAAAGCTGGGAGAGAAAGGAAAGGAAATCATGATGAAATACCTCACCCCAGAGGTAAGGGGCAGCCAAAGTGGCATTACTGACGGAATGCTGCAAGGCACACCTTTGCTAAACAAGGTTGTTATAGGCTTTGTAAGCCAGACTCCTAAAATTTATGGTGGCAATCTCCAGTGAATAAACCTGCAAGTCTTATACAAACAGAGAAAAAAACACTGTAATCCAATCCAGAAACAGACTTCTAAGGATGAACTTGAGTTTACCAGCGGTATAAATCATCTGTGGATAAACAGGGCCTTCTCTGGTCTCTTCTGGGTGCACAAAGCTCTACATCTATGGTGTAATCATAGGGTCATGGAATAGTTTGGGTTGGAAGGGATCTTAAAGCTCATCCAATTCCAATCCCTTGCTACGGGCAGGGACACCTTCCACTAGAGCAGGTTGCTCCAAGTCCCTGTGTCCATCCTGGCCTTGACCACTGCCAGGGATGGGGCAGCCACAGCTTCTCTGGGCACCCTGTGCCAGCACCTCAGCACCCGCACAGGGAAGAATTTTTGCCTAAGCTCATCTCAGTTTCCCCTCTTTCAGCTTAAAGCCATGAGCTCAGCTGTTATCACAGATGCCACAATTATTTCCTATCCAGCTCCAAAGAGGTGGTGACATTTCTTACACTGCTGTGTAGGAAACATCTGCAGAAAGGGCTTATTGGTAGCAGACACTGTTACATTGGTACAAAAATTACCACTCCTCCGTCACCGTTTGCCCTAGGATGGCCAGAGGCATGCAAGGCTGATAGCGTGGTTAGGAGTTGAGAGGTGCTGTCACCCGTTCTTGTGTCCACTGGGCTGTGGGATGGAAAGGAACCTATGGCAGCAGTTGTGTCCACGCGGTGGCACTCCAAAAGGAACTACGTATCTGCAGTGGGAATTTTGGGCAGGCTGCACTGGAACTAACCCTTTTTGGGGAGGCGTTATGATCATTTGCTGACTGCGTTTAACCTTTGCAACAAAAGCCATTGCCAGTAAGCAATAAACATCCAACTTCAAACAAGAACAATCCTAGGATTCTTTTCTCAGTTGCTTTCACAAGAGTAATCAAGAAGTGCAATTGCTGTTTCAACTGTTTTACAAGAGAAATACATTTGACCTTCAGGAGAATTAGTTGCATTTTTGGCAGATGTCTTTCTAGCGCGTTTAAGTGGTACAATCTGTTTTGGAGGTGCAGAGCACTCTTTTTCCACTCAGTCGTTTTCCTACAATAAATTTCAATGCATACTTTCAGTTATCTCAGGCTGCATTTGGGGATCTGGTTTCATTTACTGAGCCTGGCTAGTTTCATGTGCAGCCACCTAGAACTGCCAGTAAAAGTTCCTGCTGCCCATTCATTAGGGGCATGAAGTTCCACTGCTTTTTAAATCCATTGAAATGACAGTTTGTCATTTCTGTCAATGGAGAAATAAGGGACAAATACTGAGGGGAAACATTTCCCACTGCTCCAGTTCCCATCTGGAAAAGGAGAAAGCATTTTGCTGATATCAGAACTAGTGAAGTAAGAGAAGGTTAGTACTGCTTCATTTCAGCTGGTCTTGGTGCAGGTTTCCAGATACCAGATCCGTTCACTGCTGTCCCATGGCCCTCCTGTTATCTGTAGTGCAGCAGAAGTACATGGAATGGAATGTGAAGAACAATTTTTCTTTATCAAGAAATAATGGCGGTGTTACAGGAAGGGAAACCACTAGGACTCCAGACCTGGAATTTCCATTCTCTGACATGCTCTGTACTTCATATTAGATCAGTATACCTGGTTTTACTGCGTTCAGCTCTGGGGCTTCAACATGAGAGGGACATGAACCTGCTTAAGAAAATCTAGCATAGAGCAATGAAGATGCTGCAAGGGCTGGAGCAGCTCTGCTCTGGAGCCAGGCTGAGAGAGCTGGGCTGGGTCAGCCTAGAGAAGAGAAGGCTCCTGAAGGGGAGACCTTAGAGCAGCTCCAGTGCCTGAAGGGGCTGCAGGAAACCTGGAGAGGG
>JASSUY010037898.1:0-25082 GCA_032466535.1 Forpus xanthops | reverse complement strand
TAAGGCAGAAGCTGTTCCCTGTGAGGGTGCTGAGCGCTGGCACAGGGTGCCCAGAGAAGCTGTGGCTGCCCCATTGCCGTCAGTGTTGAAGTCCAGGTTGGACACAGGGCTTGGAGCAAACTGCTCTATGGAAGGTGTCCCTGCAATGGCAGGGGTTGGAACTGGAGGATCTTTAAGGTCCCTCCAAAACAAACCAGGCTCTGGTTCCGTGATTCTAAATCCCATCTTGTTCTTTGCACTCCAGGAAGCTGCCTCTTGCCTTTCTTGCTGGGAAAGCAGCTCATTGTCACAGAGCCCCAGTAACATCATCATCACTGGGGCCCATCTGGCAGAGCTCTTGCTCATCTCTTGTCAGATTAAAGCTCAGGAAGAGCAGGGATGACCTTCTAAAAGGAGGATAGAGCCATGGAGAGTCTCCCTCATCTCTAAGGGGTTCAAAAGGAGGTGAAGCCAAACTCAGGCAGGTTTTACCCAGATCACTCAAGCTCAGAGATAGCAACTGAACCAGCGCCATGCCAAGGCTATTCCTCACCTAAGGAAATCCAGGATAGGGATGTGGGTATTGATACCTGCTTTACTGCAACCCCAATAGAATACAGGTCAAATGTCCCCTGGGCAAGGAAGAAGGGAAAAACCGCTCCTTTTAACTCTCTTAGAAACAGAAAACCACCGTATTTGGGGGAAAAGAGAGAGAAATAATCTCATTTGTGGTCAAAACTCAGGGAGAATGTGGCCAGAGCAGGAGCTGGGAACCCCGACTCTTTCTCCCAGTGACCTTTTCCCCCTCTTTGGGGTTTTTAATTCAAATACAACATCAAAACCAACAGCGCATGAATCTTTCGACCCAGCAGAGCCTGATTTTGCCCGTCCCCTCCCTCCCTCCATGGAAGCAAAGTGTCCCCTTTTTGCTAATTCCTGGCTGCCCTGAAACAAAGCAGCAGCAGGAATTCCCGGGGTCAGCCCAAATCCCTTGTTCTCCCAGCCTGCTCCAGGCCCCCAGGAGCTGCATCCTTGTTCAGGCTTTTAGAAGTGCAAATAATCTCTATAAATGGGGGGGAACAGATCAAGCGATGGGGCAGGAGCTCTCCCCACGCAGCCCGGGAGAGCACGGGGCTGACCCAGGGAAAAGCTGCTTTTCCCTGCTTGTTCCTCTGCTTGGGATCATCGTTGGCTTCGCAAGGTTCCCTCATCCAACCTCATTCATTCAAAAAGGCTCTTAAACACGTTCTGCACCCAGGTAAACGGTAATTGCAAAGTGTTGCCGTTATAGCCGTGGCGTGTGCTGTTATTAAAGCACGAATCAGCCCCACATTCTTGCTGTGAGGGCCATTCTGGTGGGACTGATATTGTCCCACCGGTCTTGGTGTGTTTAACTCCATCCAAGAGTGCTGGGTCCACTTGTGGAGCAGCACAGACATCCCTGGAAGTGGAATTTTTAGGCAGCCAAAATAAGCCTGAAAACATGGATGGTTTAGTGCGGTGGAACCAAGCCCCACTGGAACTCCCTCTGCAGCAGGACCAGCAACCCTGCACGAGTCGCCTTTATCTCCCTCTGACTTTTGTTCCCCTCCAAGCCTTTGTCTGTGCTGAGCCCACGCTGCTCCTGGGGCCGGGATTGCTGTCTCCGGAGCAGCCTGTGCCTGGGCACAGGGGATGCTCTGCTCTTTCCCTGCCTTCCCATACCAGGGTCCCTTCAGCTTTCCCTGCGCCCATTGAGTAAAATCACCTCCCTGTGCTCATTCCATCGCGACCCCATGCCTGGCAGCCAGGTCTGCATTTCAGGATTGAGCCCACGGCATCGCTGCAGCAGCAGGTTTATTCAGTTACCTGGGAAAACGGGATTTGCTTCCTCTTGCTCTTGTGTTCCAATGACTTTCTTATTTACTGGTTCAGTTGTTTTCTCTCATTTCTCCGTTAAATCCACAAAGTCACTTGCTGAGCATCACACACCGCATTTTGACCCTTTATTAGGCAGAGCTTAGCTGACAGCAGGAGAAAAATCTCCATCCCTTCCTACATGTATTTTCCTTTTGGATGATCTGACAGAGCAAGTGGGGGGTGGGAAATGCTCTGTGTAGTTTAAACAGCCTGGAAGTATTGCAATTAACCATTAAAGTTTCATATTTCCTCCCCACAACTACAAAGAGCAGAAAGGAAAGGAAGGGCTGTTGAATTACACATGCAACCCGAAGGGCAGTTAATTGTAGGGGATGCTGAGAAAAGGATGAGTGTAAACTTAAGAGAAGTGAAAGAAGAACAGACAGAAGGTGACAATAACAACCGCTGGGAAAATCAAACTACCAGATGTAGCATTTGAACGTATTGATCTCCAAATAGATTTGCCCTCCTTGTTTTGCAACTCCTCGGGTTTTCCCTGGAAGAAGGAGCTGTGATTTAGGGACCGGGGGAAGCTCCTTCCTTTTCTCACCCTCTCCAAAGCTGCGGAGACTTTCATTTCGGAGTGGATGCAGCCCTGCTGTCTAACCCTGTTTGCTGAGTTACGCCAGGTTTGCTGACAACTTCTACTTGAGTAAATTGTATTTAGACAACAATATATTTCATTCAGGTCTTTTGCAATGTCTGGACCAAGGTCAGTTTTATATTCTACTGAAATCATAAAGTGACACTTGAGATAAACAGAATGTTTACTCTCTCCATGTGAGCCGAAGCTGATATGTAAATTTATCCTTATTCTGTCATCAAATTTGCATTTACCCTCTTAGTCAAACACTACAGGGTTCCAAATCAAACAGCTTTAATGGTGGTCAACCCTTTATGACCGATTGCCATATCAGAGAGAAAGAAATGGTAATTTAGATTAAAATGAAAAGAGTAACACAACATAACGAGCGTCATCCGGTTTTCCATAATTGGATAAACTTTTCATCCGAGTGCCTGGTTTGGATGCTTGGCTGCCCGGGAAGCAATCGCCGTATTCTCCTGGTGTTGTTCTAGTCCCTTTATCTGCCCTGCACAGACCGTACTCACCTGTCATGGCTTTTTTTCCCTCTGATCAAACAAGCCAAGTGCCACTAAACATATTCTGGCGTGGGTTTTATTTCATCTTCCCCCTTCCATTTACATAAAAGAAGGGGACTTGATTCACTGCAGCGCGCCCTCGGGTTTTCCTTCTATCTGGAAGGCTCAGATCAGGGCAGAATGGAACTTGGCAGGGTGATGGGAAGCCCGAAAGGTGGGCTTTGAGGTCAGGCTGCTTTTTCATGCAGGATTGCGTTATGCTGCTGGCAGCTCGTTTCCAGGAACCAGAAGGTTCATAGTGCCAATGCAGCCTGATGCCACGGGGATGGGCTGTGGAAAAGCAAGGCCCTTGGGTGGGAGCTTCTGCAAAGTCTGACTGTAAAACAACACATGGGAAAACAGAACCAAGGACTCAGGGTGACACTAGAAATCCTCCAGGAAATAATAAACCAAGGAAGATATTTAGCACCTAAATAGCACCTAAATAGACTCATAGAATGGTTTGTTTTGGAAGGGACATGAAAGCTCATCCAGTTCCACCCCGCTACCATGGGCAGGGACACCTTCCACTAGGGCAGGTTGCTCCAAGCCCCATCCAGGCAGGGGGTTTATGAACTGAGAGGTGTTTTCTGGGCCCTGAATGCCCCACAGCGCTATGCTGAGATCCCCACAACTCATTTCACATGTGCCTCTGACAGCAGAAGGATCACTGCATTATCAAGCCAGCACCCAAAGGAAAAAGGTTGTGATTTGTCAGTCACAGTGAGCATTTCGGCTGCTGCAAGAGGCAATGGGGTTTGAAGCCAGAGCTGCAGCATCAGTCCGCAGCAGGAGCGTTGTTCCCCAAAGGCACTCCCGGGATCTGCCCGGCAGGAAGAGAAAGAAAGGAAGAGGAGAAAACAGGAGGCACGTTTGGCCGCAGCTCTCGCTAGGTAACAGCAGGTTTGGTGCCTGGAATGCCGGAGCTGTCGAACGGCTCCATTCGGCATCGCAGCCGCTCCGGCGCAGGCTGCGCAGAACTGCAGCCCTCCCGTCCTGCAAACAAAACAAGCACCAAAAACACCCCACAAGGGAGGCGAAGGACGAGGAGAAAGGGATAAAGAGAAGGGCTAAAAAAAATAGGGAGGAAAAATAAAAGAAAGAAGGCAGGAGAAGGGGAAAATAAAGAGAATTTTCCTTTTCAGCGCGGCTGTCAAATGGATATCTTCTAGTGGGAGGGCTGGGAGGGAACAGATATCTGCCTCTCTCCGGAGCCTGCAAGTATTTCTGCCATTCATGAAGCCAAGGGATGCCACACACATTCTGTTTGTTCAACATAAGCAAACAGATTGTAAACTGGCTGATAATTTTTGTACTGACAATGTCATTTACAGCTGTCAGCCTTTTGTCTGTCATGTTTGCTTTATTCAAATATGAACCAAGTGGACCTCCCTTCCACCGCTTTCTTCTGCATTAAAATCACATCAATTCCGTTCCATTCTGTCTTATCTAAAATTCATTGGAGGCCAATCACTTGGATGAATGCTTTGGGGTTTCCATGGAGGCAAGAAGTCTAGTGTGGACTTCAGGGGATTAGGAAGTTTCAGATTTAAAGCCTTGAAGTGCACGTTTCTTTCAGTTCTTTCTTTTGATTGCGGAGGAAGGGGAAAGGGAAAGAAAAAAAGAGACAAGAAAATGATCAGGAAATTTCAAGATAATTTTATTTTGCCAAAGCACCCCCAGCAAGAAGAAATCCCTCTTTTTCCGTGCCTGGATTCACTCAGCTGCAGAGCTTTTCCTTAAGCACTATTTAGGGCTGTGATCTTTCCAGCCGAGCTAAATGGAATATACTGTACTGGCATCTTCATCCGTCCCTCAGCATCCTCAACAGGATGCTTGCCACCAGCTCCTATAATAAATTCAGGCCCGTCTTCAATTAGATTGATTTGGATCCAGCTGCTTCCCATGGTGCTGCCCGCAGGTCTGGAAGCATCTCCCTTTGTTAATAGAGGTCACGGCACTTTGTGTTAAATAATTCACATCAGACTGTGTGTCTGTGTGTCTGTCTGTGTGTCTGGGGGCAGCTGCAGATGTTGCTGTGAGCCACACGCAAGCCCGTGCACCTTTATAGCTGCAAACTTGTCCTCAGAGGATATGTATTTCATATCAGTTCTTTAAGCGCTGAGCTTGTGTCCATCAGGAAGGAGCCAGGACCACTGGGATGAATTCACAGTGATTTGTTTTATCTTTGAGCCTCCCAACATGATTTTTGGGTTGATTTTTACTGCTGGGCATAAATTTGGAGTAGATTTTCCTGTGCTGTTTGTGAGTCAGATACCTGCTCCAACCTCAGGTTAACATCACAGAATCATAGAATGGTTTGGGTTGGAAAGGATCTTAAGACCATCCAATTCCAGCTGCCTGCCTTGGGCAGGAACACCTTCCACTAGACCCTGTCAGCCAAGGCTCTGCCCAGCCTGGCCTTCAACACTGCCAGGATGGGACACTTACCACTTCTTTGGGCAAAACAGCTGACAGTGGAAGCAGCCAAATCAGAAACTGAACATAAATATCTTGGTTTTAAATACAAGATGAGCAGAGGGAGAAAGGAGCTGTTTGCCCAGGGAAGGCTGAGACTGGGAAGCATACCCCTCCTGGCATTCCCACCAGGGCAAGGCCATGGTGACGATTAAGGTCATCTTTCCCCCATCTTCACTCTTATTCCTTTTCCTGCACCAAGTGATTGAAAACCTCAAGTCAAATGTCAAAGAGAAGAAGCCCCAGACTGGTTTGGTGAGTATGAAATGTTCAAAAATGTGCCTTTTATTTACCCTCTGGGCCTTGAAACTTGATAAGTGCTCTTGGAGTCTGGCTTGGAGCCCCCACCACCACAGCAGGGAGGCAGAGCCAAGCTTCTCAGCACAGCACTTGACCCTGGCACAGAGGAAACGTGGCCACTGAACCACCCCAGCAATCCTGGCACCCCTGCAGCAATGGCAATGCCAATGGCAATGGCGATAGCCAAGATTGTTTTGGTCAGTCCAACAGCTGCAGAGGCTCTCCTACAAACCCATCATAGAATTCCAGAGTGGTTTGTGTTGAAGGGACCCCAAAGCTCCTCCAGTTCCAACCCCCTGCCTTGGACAGGGACAACTTTCCACTGGAGCAGCTTGCTCCAAGCCCTGTGTCCAACCTGGCCTTCAACACTGCCAGGGATGGGGCAACCACAGCTTCTCTGGGCACCCTATGCCAGTGCCTCAGCAGCCTCACGTCACCCTCACTAAAGAACTTCTTCCTTATCTCCAACCTGAATTTCCCCTGTTTCAGTTTGAGTCCATCACCCCTTGTCCTGTCGCTACAGTCCCCGATGAAGAGTCCCTCTCCAGCATCCTTGTAGCCCCTTCAGACACTGGAAGCTGCTATGAGGTCTCCACACAGCTTCTCTTCTCCAGCCTGAGAGCCCCAATGTTCTCAGCCTGTATCCATACGGGAGGTGCTGCAGACCCTGTTCATTCTCATGGCCTTACTCTGGCCTTGCTCAAACAGCTCCATGTCCTTCTCATGCTGAGGACACCAGAACTGCACACAGTGCTGCAAGTGGGGTCTCACAAGATCAGAACAGAGGGGCAGGGTCACCTCCTTCAACCTCCTGCTCACGCTGCTTTTAATACAGCCCAAGACACAGTTGGCTTTCTGGGCTGTGAATGCACACCATCCTCTTCTCCTCCCACCAGCCCATGGGATGAGACTTGTCAGGTCAATCTGGTGGTGTCTCTGACCAGGTTTTGGGGGAGGTTGAAGGGTTTCCCTCTGCTAGCAGCTTCCTCAGAGCTCTGTGAAGTACATCTCAGTCAGAACTAACATCGCAGTGACCCTCTTCACTGATGCAGATTGAGCAGAGAATGTAAATGCCATGTCTATCAATCCAACCAGCTTCCTTCTTCTCCTCGTTACCTCCCTGTAACCTCACTTATGCCTCAAGCTCATGTTCAGTCAATAAAGTCGGCACACACCTACAAATACACAGCACCCATCAACAAACAAACAAGCCCAAGCAAACAGGCAAACAAAACTAATCAAGACATTCCTCTCAGCCGCCAGGAAGGGAAGGAAGGGAGGAAAGAAGGACTAGGTTGCATTTATGATTTCTGCTTCTAAGAACTGCTGAACTGCTCCCACACCAGGCAGTGGGACATGTCCTGGCCAACACAAAGGTCCTTTCTGGGGTTTCTCATGCCTTTAGTGGCTCCATGTTCCACCACCCAACCCTGGGCAGAGGTGATGCTTTAGCATCAGACGCTCTTCCCCATCACATTTACAGTTTGCTCATGAACAAACATTTCCTGCTGGGATCTATGAAGTGACCCCATGTCATTTCATTCTCCAAGAAGGCGAGGCGGTGGGTCTCAAACTCATCCTTGCCAAAACCTTCCCACACTGAAATTTCCAGGCACCAGCCTGCTCCACATCAAGGATAGGTCATGCAAAACCAGGACAGGAGCTCTGACACTCACAGCATTAGAGGCTGCTTCAAGAGCACCAGCCTTCCCCTGCAGCAGAAACTCCAGAATAGGCTGGAATAAACCAGCACCACAAGGGGAGGACCTGTGGGAAAGCTCCATGAGAGTTACTGAATATTTACAAACCTCTTCTGCTCAAGAGGTCCCCTCTGAAGGCTTGAGGAGTATTAGGGAAGGGAGCCTTATGTGCTCACCCTCACCCTGGAGCGTCTCCCCTGGGCTGGGGCAGGCTGGGGAGGACCTCAGGTGTGATGCTCATGGTGCCCTCATGTCTCTTGTCCCATGCTGCAGGAGGATTTTAAGTTCCTGGGTGGTTTGTGACTTCAAGCTCTTTGGGGCTATTGATAGAGGAAGGAGGGGTAGAAATAAAGCCCCTGATTATTTCGTGCCCATCTCAGACTGGATCAAGGTTATGCAGCTATCAGGCTCGGTTGTGGGTCAAGACCAGGAAGAACCGGGCTGAGAGGCTGAGGGATGCAGGGCCCCCACGTCCAGTGAGGGGCTCAGCATCAGCTCATTGCCCAGGGAGCAACTGCAGCTCCGAAGGCAGCGCACGCCTTCCTCTGAATGACTCCTAAACATGAATGTGAGCTCTAAGCTGACCTTTTGCATTTGATGCTTCATATTTAGGAATTGTCTTTATCTCCCCCTTTTTCTCCCCTTTGCTTCTTCTCCTTTCCTCAGTGCCTTCAACTCAGGAAACTGTGGAAATGACAGAGATTGTTCCCTTGTAACCCTGGTGCATTTAAACGCTTTCAAATCCCAGCGCTGGAGCTGCTGGTGGGTTTTGTTCCCTTGCTGCTCTGGGCTCATCTTCCTTTCAAGTTGGGGTCTTTTTTCAAAATTACAAAAGGGAAAAAAGAAAAGGGAAAAGTGGGAAGGAGCTTTTCCCCATCATTTGTCTTGCTGCGTATAATAGCAGAAAAAGAAAGGGGGGAGAGGAGAGGAAACTTTTCCTTTGTTTCAATAATGTCTCATTTCAATTTGAAACAAAACTCAATATGTGTGTGTGCTGCTTTATAAACTCCAAACCTCAGAGAATGGAAATGGCCCCCTCGGTGGGCGCTGGCTTGAGGAACGGGATTTAACTGCTGCAGTCTGAACATAACGGGTTTGAGGATGAGAGCTGAGGTAGTTCTCCAAGCGTGGGTTGCTCTGCTTCACCTCAGAACGGTGCCACTGTTTCATGGACTTCTGAAATAGTGTTGCTCTGCTGTAACTCACTGCTCAAACACGCTGGAGAATGGTATTTTCTACCAGTTGCATGATTTTGCTGATAGCTGTAGTTTCCAGGTGCAAACGGATGCCATGTAATTGGCCAAAGCAGCACTAGGCCCTGGTGTCTATGCCTCAGGGGTCTCCTCATCCCCATCTTCTGCTCTTGGTCTGCTATGGGATGTAGCTGCTCCAATGTGCTGTGGTGGCTGTGGTGGGAGCTGTTCTGATGATGCCCCATGATCACAGAGGCCAAGAACAGGCCAAATAGTGTCAGAGAAACATAGAACCCCAGCCTGGTTTGGGTTGAAGGGACCTTAAAGCTCCTCCAGCTCCAACCCCTGCCATTGCAGGGACACCTTCCATAGAGCAGCTTGCTCCAAGCCCTGTGTCCAACCTGGCCTTGAGCACTGACAGCAATGGGGCAGCCACAGCTTCTCTGGGCACCCTGTGCCAGCGCTCAGCACCCTCACAGGGAACAGCTTCTGCACAAGAGCTCATCCCAGTGTCCACTCTGGCCATTCCCCTTTGCCTGTCCCTACAGGTCCTTTGTCCAAAGTCCCTCTCCAGGTTCCCTTTAGATATTGGAAGACTGTTATAAGGTTTCCCTGGAGCCTCCTCTCTCTTAGCCTGTCAATGGGATTTGAGATTGCTGGGGGATGCCATGTGGTCCAACATGCTTCAGACTTCTAAGGCTGTTGTAGCCAGCACAGCACTCAGTAAGACCCTGGCCTGGCTTTGATGGGCTCTAGGTCGAGACTTTACCCTGACAGTGCTGCTTCTCACCATCCTGCCTGCCCAGATTTAAAAGCCTGGCCTCCACTTCAAGTCTTGAAGAGCCTTGGCTTCACCTCTGCCGCAGCTCAGCCTTGGGGAGGGGGAATAGATATCCCTGAGGCTCTAAGAAAACCCTTGGTTGATTGACGGCCTTCACCAGCTGGGTCCTTGACGTCCATGAGTGATCCCAGAGCCACAGGAGATACAAAATCAACCAGAAATAAAGTGGGTTTCTTAAGGTTTTGTCTTCCCTTTCTTTCTCATTTCTTTCTTTTCCAAACAAAACCATGGCAAACCCTGCTCAGCCCCTGGGACGTGCTGAGGGCTCAGCCACATGCCCTACAATACCACCCCTACAATCCAGCCCCACAATTCCTGTCCACTTCTGGGATATTTACAACATATCCCACAGTTGTCATGTCAACACGAGGAGCAAGGGAGGCCTTAAATCAAGCTGTCAAGGGGCCTGAACAGTGCTGCTATGCAAAATAACGGCCCTGACTGACACCAGGCATTGCATCTGTCCTGTGGGGAGGTTTGCGGCTGCTCCCTCATGACGTTTGGGTTGGTCCTTTGGAAGAGGAGTAGGGCAGGGGGAGAATATCAATGAGGTGGTGAAGATGGCCTCTTTTTTAGAAAGATAAAAAAGGGAAATTGGAGTTTGTTGGTGTATCAGGTGGTTGTTTTCCTTTGGGTGGGATTTGTTTGTAAGTGGCATTCTGTCTGTCCTCCCAAAAGTGCTGTAGCCCCATCAGCAATTCTACTATTGAGCCTGGAACATGTTGAGCAACCTGCTCCAGTGGAAGTTGGCCCAGCCCGTGGCTGAAGATTGGAACTGGGTGAGTTTTAAGGTCCTTTCCAACCCAAACCATTCCATGATTCTATGTTTACCACCAATCACTAATCTACACTCAATCTACACTCCTTGGACACTGTAGTAGGAAGCTTGTCTTCATCCTCACCCTACCCAAAACAATCTTCCTCATCCACACCTGAATTTCATCAAGCCCATGGGGCAGCAGTAATGAAAGAGCACACTTCTATTGTGGGCAGCTGCTTTCCCAAGGGAAAGGAGCAAACATTGGTTTGGAGGGTGGCCCATCAGACCCTGTAGTAACACTGAGGTGGTGGGGTTGTCACGTAGATCTAGCTCCTTCAAGTTTAGTGCAAATACCTTAGCAGGCTGGATGAGGGGTTTGCCAGGAGGAACCAGGAGCTGGTTACAGGAAGAGGACTAATTTTCTGTACATTCATACAATTTGTCTTCATTTTTTTGGATGGAAAGAAGAAACACCACCTGCATCTCAATCCCCCTGCCCCAAAGGAAAATGCAAATTGGGCAGAATATTCCATTCATGCTTCTGAAGCATCAGGATTAAGGAGTAGCTCGTGAGTTTAATACATCAGAATGTATAAAACCCTTCTGCATTCACCCAGCATGGAAATCACAGAATCACAGAATGGTTTGTGTTGGAAGGGACCTTAAAGCTCAATCAGTTCCAACCCCTGCTGCAGGCAGGGACACCTTCCACTAGATCAGCTTGCTCAAAAACCACTGTATATTCTAGTGCTGGAATTTCAAAGCTGGAAATCCATTTAGCCTTTGATCAAGCTAAGCTTGAACATTTGAAATAAAGATTTTCCAATACTTATATATATCATAAATATCATATACAAGTACCTACACTGGTGATGCTGACATTAATTGTTTTCATTTTGTTCACTGCAACGTGGTTTCATTTGGAGGATCCTCATGCTGCAAACCACTTTATCACACGCTTGAGACTAGTGCATAACCATGTGCTGCGCTGGACCATGGCACCACTCCACTTCTAAACCTCTGCGTGACACCAAGTCTTTCCAAAAGCAGCTGATGATTCCACATCTGTTCATCACAACTTCATCTATTTCTATCTATTCAGCTCTGCAGCATCACTAGGAAGGTGAGGGGTGACCTGGGAGGGCAGGAGCTTTACCATCACTGGTGCTATGACCTCTTGTAAGCTCATTTCTGCTTTGGAAAGAGCTCCTTCCCTTTGCATTCTCTTATTAAACCGCTGAGGAAATCAGCCTGGGTGGTAATTTGCACCATTAGCAGAGGTGATAAACTGAACAGGGGAGCAAGGGGGGCCAGACAGAAAGGTGTAAAGCAATTAGTGATCCCATCAGGAGCCCGCATCTTTCTGGTTGTGCCAGGAAAGGGATCTTAGGATGCTGCTGGGAAGTGAACTGAGACAGAAGTCGATCCCCAGCACTTTGGTCAGTGTTTATCTTGTGCCTGTCTTGGCTTCCACCACCGCAGTTCCGATAACCAGATGGCTGCAAAGGCCATTACAGCTTCGGGTGGCTATTTTGTGAGCATGCAAATGATAGTGCTGTGTTGCATCTCACGGCTGTTTACTGCTAATTGCTAGAGCTGTCGATCATTAATATATTCTGGGGTGACAGGGTTTGTATTTGCATAGTTTCAGCTATCCATCCTATCTAAAATTAGCATGTGGGGTGGGTTTTTATTCAAGGAAAAGTTATCAGTGCTCAAAGAAACCATCGTGGCATCGACTGGGGTGCAATATCACAGGGCTTTTTTGTATGCACACACCGACACTTATCTGTGAGGAGGATGGAAACCAGCACGATCTGCCTGTGAAGTTTGCAAACAACGTCCCACCCCAGGGTCTGCATCGCATTTCCCTTTGTGTCCTGGCTAAGGGCACGCAGAGGATCACAGACCCCATCCTCGCGCTGTTTACTTTGGGAACAATCAGTAATGTATGAATAATAATGCCACCCTCTGACCATGACTAATTGAATTGCAGCATGCTGCGAAGGCAGGCAGAAGGCTTTGCTCCCTGCTAGTCTATCAGCCTTGGTTTTCAAGTAGCAGCAGACAATGATTGATGCTGATGTGCTTTCAAACAAGTCGCCTTAAAACACCTAATGCTAGCACGTATGGACCTGCAGCTCCAGCCCCTGCTAAACGCCAGCCTGGATTTATCCCTTTATTTATTTGCTCCATTAAAGGTCCTTCTCCAGGCTGACTTTCTCCCTCTGACAAGATCCCCCTTGCAGCAGCCTCCTGGTGCGGAGCAGTTGGGGTTTATTTGGCCCCATCAACATTAACAGAGCCAGGGCAATCCATCCTGGCTTTCCACAGGGATATGAGGAAAGGAGGGATGGCATAGCTGTCCCTTCCCTATGGAGGACTGCTTGTGGGCAGCAGCAATAGAGCAAGGCCAGCTCCAGGCATCCTTCTGCTGCAGATGGAGCAACAGGGAAAGGGGTGAATTTTGCTTTAGTATCTGTCTTTCTATCTGACTGAGAAGCTGAGAAAAGAGCTTGGAAATATAGAGGCAAGACCTGGACTGATGGAAAAATCCAGCAGCATTACAGGAGCATCCAGCACTCAAACCTTCCAGCTCAGCACCAGGGGACCCCGAGAGTGATGCTGCCTGAGACATCTCTGCTGTGGGAACGCACAGATAGCGCCCAGGAGAGAAGTTCTGCATGGAGCATCGCTGAGCTGGAGGTGGAGCTTTCCCACTCAGCTCCAAAACCTCCTCATGTCTCCATCCCAAAGCGGCTCTAGAACAACATGCAAACAATGCCAACAGCAGCAAGGCAAGCAACAACAAACCCCATCTCCTGAGGGCAGTACAGATCCTGAGGACAATCAGCAGAGGACATGGGTGGGATGTGCACCATGGTGGCTCTCAAGCCTGTGATTGTGGTGCCCAACCTCTCAGTTTGGGGTCCTGCCCAAGGTCCACAGGGCCTGAAAAGCGAGGATGTGAGGCCAAGGCATCCAGCCTGAGGTTTTATCCTGCTCCCTCACCACACACTCCAAGTTGGCTCCCTCTCTGTGCTGACAAGGCAAGTGTCCAGGCTCGGCCCCATGCGGGCAGGGTATTTTATTTGGTTAAAAGAAGGAGGAGAAGTCCATTAAATCCTTTCTTTAGCAATACGATTAAGTGAAACGTTAGTGATTTATTTTCTCCTTCTGTATTTGGGTTTTCAGGGCCCTGGTGCCAGGCGCTGGGGTCGGCTCCAAATCTGGAGCATTGGCCTTGTTTAGGAGTCAACAAAAGCCGTGTTTAGCAACCAAAAGCCAAACGGAAATCTGTACTTTGGACCACGTCAAATGATCGCTCCTCAGTGGGGGAGGCCAGTCTCGTGTCTGAGCTTCACATCCAAGCCTTTTCCAGCTTTTCTGTTGGCTGTTGCCATGTGGAAAGCACCACATGGCAGCTGATGGCACGGGGACAACCACTTACCCCAGCCCTGCTGTGGCATTGCCAGCTCAGCGCACTGCTGATGCCCCTTTACCTTGAGGCACTCACCAATGGACCAGCTCCATGCACCCAGGGGAAAAACCTTGGGAGAAAAGAGTCTCCCTCCTGGAGAAGGAGGATGTGGTAACATTGCTCTCATGGGGATGTGGAAGATAATTTCAGGCAGATGCTGGAGCATTCCAGCGTGGGAACTTCTGGGGCTGGGTCCCTGCTGCCTGGGATGCAGCAGAGCATCTCCATCCCAACTGGGCTCAGCCAAGATCTGCTGTTTGCACTGGAATAATTCACTTTTAGCCCCCCTCCTGAGGAAACTGCCACATTTTGGACTGCAGCAAGTGGTGCCCAGTCTGAGGACTCGGTCCCCACAGCAGCATCCCCATCGGCACGGCCTCTTCGCAGCGGGGCCCTCGCATCTCCCGCACTATATGTACACTTGGTCAGGCTGTGTAAACTTTGACATGTGGATGTCAATCTTTCTCATATTTGCAGATGGCTTTATCAGAGCGTGATTAGTTTCTAGAACAAATTTGAGCAAAAGAAAACATTACCTACAGTATGTAAGCCAACAGACCAGCTAGTTTTCAGATTTGTCTATTTACATGGGCACTGGGTGTTTTGCTAAGGCTCTCTAAAAGTGATGGTAATTGAACAGTGCCAGTGTGTTAGTAGAAGCTGATGAGTTGTAAAGGTTTTATAAACAACCACGGTGGATTTGGCTATAGCCTTTTGAGTAATGTTTGTTAATCTCACTGAGCAAGTGTGCACCTAACACAATGTAAATACTCCCGAATTTGGAGGTGTCAATAGCGTAACTTTTACTGTTTGTAAAATCATTCTCTGATATCATCAGTAAGTTTACCAAACGTCCCATGGCCAAATATAATAAAAGCTTAAGTAAGCGCTCGCAGAGGAAGAGGGGAAAACATGTTTGCTGCTTTTATTTCCGCTGCCTGTTTGTTAAAGGATCGCAAAGAAAATAGGACACCAGCTAATACAGATGTTATCCCTGTGTCTTTGGAGGTATTCGTGGGGCTTCCCGGTGGCTTCCCAGAGAAGTGATGTGCCAAACCCACTCCCTCTTTTCCAGGGGAATCCCTGGGCAGGGCGGGCTCCTGATGAAGCCGTCTCCGCCGTTTTCTTTCTACTCGCTTGCTCAGCAGTCACATTATCCAAACACATCCCGGCTTTGCCAGGAGGAAGTCGGAGCCGCACATGGGGAAATGCCGAAATTTCATCCCCAAAAATGGCATTAACCACTAGAGGGCCCAAAAATTGTACAACGCCACACGGCAGCAGCAGGGAAAGGCACATTCGGGAGGGCTCTTCCTCCGAGGGGAAGCAACTCTGTTTTTTCCTTCTCTTTTCGCCAATAAAAAAGGGTCTGGAAGGAGAAGCACGATGCGAGGAGCCGGCATCGGGGGTTAATAAACAGCCCCCACGGCTGGAAGTATTGATGGCAGAGGGAGATGAAATGGCTGTGACATTTAAAGGAGGAATTTGTGAACCACAAATATGAGCATGACTGACACAGCATGGCAGCACATAAAATCAATACAAATAACCTAAACCTTAATACCTTGATCCCGGGGAAGAGCATTGCATTACCGGGGACTCGGAGGAGCAGCAGCCATCCTGCATGTGCCTGCTGGGTGCTATCGACTGTCTGGCGTGGAGCTGCAGGGGCAATGACAATTAGGATGCTCTTTGGGAGGGAGGTTTTCCCTTTGCTTCTCCCCCTTTCCAATTTTGAGGGTGAAAGAAGAGACAGCAGCAGCAGAGCCCAGGGGCTCCCTTTGCTCTCCGTTTCCCTGGAACGTGGGGATCATTATTTAGCTCAGTGCATGAGGACAGGTTTTCAAAGGAGATCATCTCCCACTTCACTCCTCAAGCAGTGGGGCCTGGGGAAGATGAGTGCTTCGTCTTTGGGAAGGAGAAGCTTGATCTCCCTGCAGGCGTTAGAAAGGTTCAAGGATGGCTGTTGAAGCAGAGAAAATCAGACCTCAAGCTGTGCCCGAGGCATTTCATACTTGTTAGCAGCAATTGGCTGCCCCATCCCTGGCAGTGCTCAAGGCCAGGTTGGATGGGGCTTGGAGCAAGATGCTCTATGGAATGTGTTCCTGCCGGTGGCAGGGGTTGGAGCCGGATGAGATTTAAGGCCCCTTCCAACACAAACCAGTCTGTGATAGCCTGGGTTAGCTGTGTGTCTGTCTGTCCTCACATCCCCTGTGTCACCACCAACCCATCCTGCTGCTCAGCTCATGCTCCTCATCCTGATCCAGAGCGAACCCAGCAGCACCTCCCCACATCAACACGCTCCAAATCCAAAGGAAACAGGAGGAGCAGCCTGCATCCCCCCATGCTCCCTCATGGGATTCCCATGGATGCTGCCTGCTCTTCACCTTACCCTACACAACCTCTTCTTCACTTTTCCAGATCCAGAGGGACAAAACCAAGGGGAACACCGACAGCCACCACTCCGACGGAGGCAGTGTGAAGGTGAAAGCAGGCACCATCATCATCACCCGGGCTGTGTTTGTTAATGTGTGTACAGAGGAACTCTGTTTGTTTGTAGGTCCTTAGTAGAAGTGTGTCTAATGTTGACTTTTTGAGTCTAATATTGTTTGAATTTTCTATCGTGAGCCGAAGCCATGCCACCGACTGCTCTCACCCTCCCCTGTTTGTCTGTTCATTACCTCCTATAAACGTCCTGAAGTAGCAAAGAGCCCACAGGGCCCTCTGTCCACCCCATCCCAGCTCGTGTCAGCCACCACTGCTGCATCTTTGCCATCCCACCCCAACAGCAGGGCTCCTGCTGGGTTTAACCTGCCCGCAGCTGCAGGCAAGGACCCTGCTGTCCCCCCGCAGGTTCAGCCTGGGCCAGGGCCATGCTTGTTTTCACAGTCAACAGAAAACACTCTGTTCCAGCCAATTCTTCACTAATCTGAAAGCAAATACAAAGCTCGGGCACATCTCTTATCCATCCCCGCAGCTCTTTGAAGGTAAAAGTTTACCATGCCCCCCAGTATCACTATGGCTGGGAGAACATTCCAGCCCTCCAACCTGGCATAACGCGACCCCTCGGCTCTGCAGGGCTTCCCAAAAGCAGGAATCGCAGCCCCATATGGAGGAAAAGCTTTTAATCACTGAGGAAAAGCTGCCAGGGTGCAGAAGGGCCTTTCTGGTGGGCCCCATCCCGCTCCCAAGAGTTGTATTGGCTTTGGAAGTGCTCTGCTGCTTACAACCCGTGCTCAGAAAGGACTCCTCGGAACTAATACCCAGTGATGGAATGACCTTTAAAAGGACATAATTAAAAAACCCCTCCTGGATGGGTGTAATTTTTACTTCCCTCCTGGGTCTCGGAGCTGTAAAAACAAAGGAGGGGGGGGATAAAGCTCAGATTTCTTTGGGATAATTCCAGGGGCTCAATGCAGAACAACGCAGCTTCGGAAACTGGAGTTTAAAATGAAGCAAAGTATGCAAACCCCCTGAAACCTGTGATAATTTCTATAGTCACAGGTGCTCGTGCACCGACTTTTATGCAGGAGAGAAAACAGTGCAAAAAGGCAAGGATATTTCAAACCAAAGGATAGTTGCTGTCGCAGGGTCGGTACCCAAAAGCTGTGCCATGGGTTAGTGGTGGCCTTGGCAGTGCTGGGGAATGGTTAGACTGGATGATCCTAAAGGGCTTTTCCAGCCTGGTTGATTCCATGATTCCAAGCTGTGGGACCCCCTGAGCTGCTGTCCCCAGCCCTACATGCCCAAAGAGCAGACACCAGCTGCTCCTGAGGAAGAGCTGGGGTGTTATCCTTCTGCATACATCATTCTGGTCCATGGTCCAGCAACAGGATGGTGACAGCACTGACATGTCTCAGTGGGTTGGCATGAAGCACAGTCAAGGAGATGGAAGGGGGAAAAGCCAAGACAATAGGAATGTTGGGATATTTCATTTCTCTGTGTGTGCCATGCAACAAAAGCTGCTGCCTCTAAATTGCTGCGGTGAATGAGAGCCTAAAGCAGGTGCTCAGAGAGCAGCTGTCACATAAAAGCCAATATTTAAAGCCATCATGTTTACATTACAATTATATTTACCTTCAATGTCTTCTGGGCATCATTCATTTCCTCCATTATCACCTATTTTAATGCTTATTTCACAGAACAAGCCGTCTGCCCCTCAGTGGGGTCTCTAATTGCTCCCCACCACCACATTGATGGGGAAGGTGCAAGAGAAGTCACTTGGGAGAGGGACAGGGATAGTTTTCCCTGCAGCTCCATCACTTCTGGGGCAGCGGGATGCGGGGATGTGTCATCGCAAACGCAGACTGCCCATGCCCATGGGTCACTGCAGCAAGGCAACAAGGGCACTGCCAGCCATGGGTAGGCTTTTTGGCCAGGGACCTCTTTGAAGCCAAAGGGAACCCACCAGCTCTCACCCCAGCCCCTTCCCTTTTACCCACATGCTGCCGGAGCCAAAAGCTGCCTTGATCCTGCTTATGCCGCAGTCAGAGCAGGGACAGATAAAAGCATCTGTGTACACACAGAAAGCAGCCTGAGTTTTTTCCAGCCATTGAGGGTGAGTTTTACAAGGGAAAGGCGCTGCTTTGTCAGCCCTTCTTTCATGGGCAGAGGGCTGTTTGGTTAAGCAGCGCAGACACCTGTGGGACAGCACGCAGGGGCTGAAGGAAGAGGGTTTTGTTCGTTGGGCCTTTTTCTGCTTCTTTAACTGTAGTCTTTCATCTTTCAAGCAGAGAATTTATTGGCTTGCACTGCCATTCCTGATTATTGAAACCCCCGGCGTGGTTCTCTTCTGTCTGTTTCCCTGGGAAGAGCAATCCTTGGTGAAGGGGGAAGTATCTTAGGAACAAGGCAAGTGAGTAGCTCTGAAGGGAGGGAAAAGGCCACCTCTCCCAGGCTGATGGTACAGGTCAAACCTCAGCCTGGCCCTGGCAGTCCCCACAGCAAGGCTTGGTGGTGGCACTTCAGAGGGGTAATTTCCCTGTCCTTCCCAGGAGCACAGAGCCCTTGGGACCTCATCCAGCACTGCATTTACCCATTCACACACCATTTAGCTGCTGGGTAATCCCATTAACCTCCTAAATAAGAAGCCCGGAGGGGAAGGTGACCAGTGCCGGGCTCTTTAGTGGGATGGAGGAGGACTGGGCTCTGCAGAGACGTTTCCACTGTGCTGGAATGGGGTGAGTGAAGAGAGAGGGTTCATAAACACCCCCTCCTGATGCCTAAATGGCTAAACTGACACCCACAGTGGGGCTGGATGAGATGATGCAGCACCTCCCAGCTCCCACCATGGGGAGGGGATGGGGAAGAGCAGAATCCCAATGCCTAAACATGCCCTAAACCCCTCTGCTCACACAGCCTTAGCCCCAAAAAACACACACAGGCACCAAATAGTCTCAAAACACTGAAATCTGCTGCTTTCTGACAGGGGGATGAGCCCACTGCAGGCAGCTTCACATGAAACAGCAGTTCAGCCAGGACCAGGGGCCCCACAGGACCATGCAGCCACCTCAAATGCACAGTGTAAGTACAGTATATCTCCGTTAAATTATGGGCACTCAGATTAGCATGTCCTTGTCCTTGCTCTGATAAAGGAGCCCAGGGGCTGGGTTAAATTATAGGAGCAAATCAAGCCTTCTTTTGATTCTGACCCTATAGACACAAGAGTCCCAGAGGGTCCCAGTTTTCTTCTGCCCACTTGCCTTTATTTATTGCTAATTTCCCCTACTACAATAAACACGTCCAGGGTCATTTGATCCCCATACTGTTGGCGTTTTGTAGACAACATAAACCATGATCAGCCGGCGGCATTCCTGCTCCCTGGTTGCCACGAACCAACAGAAAGTCCTTTATGAACTGGATGGGGAGACAGAGGGTGTCAGAAGGAGCAGGGGCTGCTGAATGGATGGCATTTCTTTCTCCCTTTTCAGAGGCCTCCCTGAATAGATTTGTTACGGGATGGGTCCGACTGGGAACAGGGCAGGACGGAGCCGGGAGCCGTATGGAAATACCCATCGAGAGGCCGGCCGGCACTTAGAGCTCTGAACAACATCCATGTGTGTTTGGCAACCGGGGGCTTCCAGGCAGCTGGTTCTGTTTAATCCAGTGGGAGAAACTCCCCTGGGAAGGTTTTTATCAGGACAGGTGGGGAGGTGGGAATGGGATACCTGTGAGCCAGGGCAGCAACCAAACACCACCTCCAGTACACGTCATATGTACCATTCCCTTCCTTTCATACACACCATTCCCTTCCTTTCATACACGCCATTCCCTTCCTTTCATACACGCCATTCCCTTCATTTCAGGACTGGATCTGCTTTGGCTATGGAAGTAAACTTATTATTGACATCCTTTTCCCCTTTGTGGCCTGGGGGAGGCTGGAAAATGAGAGCACGAGCCCACCTCCTCTCCAGAGGCAACCACTCTATGACTCTTCCTTTCAAACGCTCTTTGAAGCAACACCAAACCAGTTTTCCCTTCCCCAAAACAGCAACTAAATCAACTTTCTATCTGAAAACACCCACCCCTAGCAAGCGAGGTTCTACTCTGAGCTCCAGGCTGATGTTTTCAGCTCTCCTAAATGACTTTGGGGCATAAGAACTGGTGCATCTCAAGGCTCCTAGAGAACCAGTTTTAACAGGTATTTACAAGCCGAAATGGGCAATATCCAGGGAGCAGCTCCAGAATACCCTGGCTCTGCTGCAGACCCCCCTAAAACTCAAGATGCTCTTTAAAAACCTGTCTTCCCTCACTTTTTAGTGTAAACCCTGGGTGCCCAGAAGCATACGGATGGTGTTTTTTTGACTTTGTCTCCTGTGATAACCTCAGATGGGGGTTTTGGTTTGGTTTCATTTAGGGTTTTGATTGGGGTTTTTTAAACCAAAAAGCCTCTTGGCTTAAGGACTAAGACCTGTTAAAAACAGATTGGGAGGGAACTTTAAAAGCTTAAAGCAGCAGCCTGTTGGCAGTGAGGGAGCTTCAGTACAGCTTCATCTACTTGATTTTGGCTTCTTCTTTGCCTTAGAGACCAATGAACTCATTGCCAACACATTTCTGACCCTTGCACGGGTATCTGGAAACAATATTTGGGTCACTCCTCACTCTCCTCCCCATCGTTCATGTCCTGCTGGGATGCCATTGCCAAGCCTGGTGTGGACCCCCGACACCATGGGCCACCCGGGAGGATGCTGGGGGGGGATGTTTGGGATGCAGGTGTGAGGGGTAGCAGCACGTTTATGCCACCACCTCTCAAACTGACTCAAACATCACCCAGGAGGGTCAAAAGTTCACACGAGAGCAGCACCAACCCCACTGAGTTTTGTTTCCTGCTCAGGAACATGGGTGAAGGAAGGGACAGAGGAGAAACGAGAGAGAAGAGAGAAATCCAATAAACGCAGGGGTGAGAAGGGAGAGGGGCAGGCGGTGAGAAAAGCAAACAAGGGCTGCAACAAAAGGAGGAGAAAGGGAACGAGAACCACGGGAAGCAAGAGGATGGCAGGGTAGGAGGAGCAGGAGGGGCAGATGAGGGGCACGGTGCAGCTTGCACAAGGGCCTGAAGAGCCTCAGCCCTTGCGTGGCAACAACCCCGTGGTGTTTAGAGGTGTTTGCGGAGCCTTTTGTCACCCTGTACCACCACCAGCTCTGCTCACCCCCAGCGTGGCCAGCATAGACCTGTGGCCCAGCTCTGAGGACACAGTTGGGTCTTTTGGGGGCAATCTTGCTACTTCTGCATGAAATACTGACCTCATTGTGTCATCACCCGTGTTCTCCACACAAGCAAGATCCCTTTTCTCATGGCCACGGTGGCTGGACCTCTCCAAGGCATAGGACATCTATTCCTTCTTCTCCTTGCACAGAGAGGCTTTGCAGCAGCACATACAATCATAGAGTGGTTTGGGTTGGAAAGGACCTTAAGATAGCTTAATTCCAACTCCCCTGCCATGGGCAGGGATGCCTCACAGTAGACCATGTCACCCGAGGCTCTCTTCAGCCTGGCTTTGAGCACTGCCAGGGTTGGAGCAGCCACAGCTTCTCTGGGCATCCTATGCCAGCGCCTCAGCACCCTCACAGGGAAGAACTTCTTCCTTATATCTAACCTGAACATCCTCTTTCAGCTTAAACCCATCAGCCCTTGTCCTGTCTACAATCTACAATACAATACAATACTACAATCCCTGATGAAGATTCCCTCTCCAGCATCCAAAATGAGCCTACAGCACCTAGTATTCCCAAACTGCTGTCTATCCAAGCACTAAGAGGGCCTGACCATGCTTAGCTTCTGAAATCAAACAAGATTGGGCATTCGCTATACAAGGCTTCTCCTCTCACCCACGTCCTCAATGGCTGGATCTCTCCAAGGGATGGGACAATTTAACCCTTCCTCTCCATGCACAGGGAGACTTTGCAGCAGCATATCTCATGCCACATATGAGCACATCATGCTCCATCCCTGGGAGCGTTCAAGGCCAGGTTGGACGGAGCTTTGGGCAACCCGGTCTAGTGGAAGGTGTCCCTGCACACGGCAGATATTTGGAACTCGATGATCTTCATCTCCTTCCCAACACAAAGCATCCTATGACTCTACGATGCACTCCCAGCATCGCTGGGGGAAGCTCCATGCTTCCTCCCTGGCCCCCCTCCAGCAAGGCACCCCTTCCCGTGCCTCCTCCTGGCACTGACGTCAGATCCTCCTCGGGTTTACGGGTGCAGGGAGCTTCACAAGTAGAGGACAGCATGTCATGGCATGCACATGGGCTTTAACAAAGCACTCGCACACGGGCATGTGCACCTTGGAGGTGGAACAAAGGCTTTATGGCCCTCACACCCCACGTGGCAGAGCCATCCCCGCGCTCTCCAGTGACCTTGGGTCTTTATTGTTTCTAAGAATGGACCCTTTATAGGCTCCAGATGGAAAGTGTAAAATTAATAACCTCTGGTTGGCAAATGCCCATATGTTTTCCGCCTTCTCCTGAGGTACAAGTTGTTTATAGTGACATTTATTTAATGCAGATTAACATATAAATGAAGATACATGGCCCTTCCCAGCAACTTGCAGAAACTGCTTTGCACTGTGCTGTTAAACCCCATCATTGTGATGATATAACCAAGGGGAGGGGGGTATAAAATAGATCAGGGTGTTTTGCTGGGCTGGGTCCTTGTGCTGCAACCCCCAAATGCCTCCTGCCACTCCCCTAGGCTGCCTATGGAAAGGGTGCACCAGGTCCATAACACAGGACACTTCATGAAACATGGAACTTAAAGGGGTTATTGAGCTTATTACTAACTCTTCTTCCATTCTCAAGAGACCGCAGCAACTTGGTCACCAAAACCTGACCCTTGGCCTAAAACTGCAAGAAAAGACTGGTTTATTGCCTAATTTTCAGGGGAAAAAAAAACAACCCAGCATCTCCAAATCTGCAGGAGAGGTTTCCTTTGAAATAACCTCAGCCTTTTTGTCTGCTTTCCAGCCAGGAGGAATTTTGCCAGCCTCCTGTGAGGGCCCTTTTCCTTAACAATATATACCAGCCTTGAGAGGTGCTAATTGCTTTTTATCTGAATGGACTGTTTCTCCTCATGCCACCAGTGCTTTTGGTGGTGGAAGGAATACAATACATTATCAAGGAGCCAGATACATGTGTACAAAGGGTATTTACTTGTAGGAGGTTAAAGATAGGGCACAAAGAAAGCCAGCCCTGCAAGGGTGCCCTGTTAACTAGTGATGGATGAACCACCAAAAGAAGAATGGTCTGAAAGCAATGAGTAGATAAGACCGTCCAGGCCTTATCTGAGCCTATGGGTACCTCCTGGAGGTGCAACCACCAGGACTTGCCTGCAGAGCAGTGTGTTTCAGAGGTCTTGTCCCAAAGCAGAAGGCTTGGGGCAACTAGTGATGACCAAATGGGAATGGGATGGCATCAGGTCTACCTGTACCAGTGGGTTGCCATGGCAACCAAAATGCTTGGATGGGGTTTTGGTCACTTTAGAGCAGTGATGGGCATGGTGTCTCCAAGTCGTTTGGGTCTCTTGAGATACTGTGGTCCTCTGCTGCCTGCCTCCAGTGATGTCCCCTTCTCAAACCAGGAAGAAATGGGCTTGGAGAAGGTCTGGATGGTGGGAGCAGAGTGGGGTGAGCCTGGAACAGTAACTACATAAAGAAATAAATGCCCCGCACAGTTACACACCATTTGTCCATCAATGACCTTAGTTAAACCAAAGCAAGTTTCTTAATTCAGAGCCAGCCTAAGCCTTTAAAAACTGTTGACTTTACAGAGAAGCAGGAAACAGGTAAACACAGCAATTGGCTGCTCTTTCTGCTGCCCACATGTCACCAGAAGGCAGAGGGAAGCAAAAAACTCCTTCTATTGGGCTTTTATTTAACATGAATTTGAATGTATTCCAGGTCACTGATCACATAAGCAATCACGATATGGGTAATAAAGAAGTTCCTACCATACCTTTATTTGCTTTCTACCTGCAATAAATCTTTATCACACACCATGCTGATTGTAACAGTATCACTTCCTTTTTTTTTAACCCCCCCAAGCCTCTCTTTTTTATAGAGCAGTGAAAAACTAACTCAATACATCTGCAAGCACAGCCCGAGCCCTCTGCTTTGCTGCTCTGCTGAATAGCTGGGGCTGGGAGAGCAGTGGGTCACGGTGGTTTCCCAAAGGCTGCTGAGGGGCGTTGCAATATCCAAGCTGATTTTCCCCATGTCCTTCAGCTGGACCGTGACAACCCCATGTAGGTCGTGGAGCTCAATGTGCCTCCTCACAGCTCAACTGGGAGCTGTATCCATCCTTCTCCAGCCTCTCCATGCCCTTTCCCAGCACAGATCCCAGGACAAGGCAAAACACCCCACTCTGTGGTCACAGGGATTTGAAGCTTCATCCCCCCCATAGCTCTGTGACTCTCTCTTCACCTTTCCAAGTCTCACTCTGGAAAAGGTGGAAGCTGCACCCAGGTTGTGCAGGCACCAACACTCACAGGCAAGTCCTTTCAAGCGAGAGGCAGCCACACACTGCCTGTACTGGAGAGGAAGCACAGTTGTGCTGCAGGATGGATGGCATCACCTCCCCATGCCTTGCAAAGAGATATTCTTAGAATCATGGAATCAGCCAGGCTGGAAAAGCCCTTTAAGCTCATCCAGGCCAACCCTTAACCCAGCACTGCCAAGGCCACCACTGACCCATGGCACTGATCCTCATCTCCATGGTGTGAGCACTGCAGGGACGGTGACTCCATCCCTGCCCTGGGCAGTTCCAATGCTGAGCACCCTGTGGGGAAGGAACTGTTCCTCAGCTCCATCTAA
>JASSUY010037896.1:0-14636 GCA_032466535.1 Forpus xanthops | reverse complement strand
TGTGTTATACCTTAGTTACTAAACTGTTCTTATCTCAACCTGTGGGAGTTGCATTCTTTCAGTTCTCCTCCCCATCCACCTGGGACTGGGGGAAAAAGAGGGGGGAGTAAGTGAGCAAAACTGTTTGAGGGCCTTAAACCACAACAGTGAGTTATTTAATACTTGCAGCAAAGCAAATCTTTTTTTCCCCATAAGAAGCTTTTGCCAATAGATAAGGTGTTGCAACCTCACCAGAGCTTACACTGTATTAATTTTTTCCTGCTTATCTTTCATGGAAGAGTCAGTGTGGCATTGTCGTTAAAATAACAAGCACCACCTAAAATAACCCTACTGCCACAAAAATCTGTCATTTATTAATTATTAATCAGCAAACTAAAAATAAATGCATAAATTATTTTTCTCCTCTGCAAATTTTAAAACAAGTGTTCTCATTGCTCTTATAAATAGGCAGTGATTGTAATTATAGTAACCTTTTTCTACTATTTACTGCTTGTGTAAAGGAGTGCCTCTGCTATTGCTGCTGACATTTGTTAAGGTGCTGTTACGCTGCTTCAAGTTTGGATGAGAGGCTAACAACTTCCTCTGAAATTGAGACCATTTGCTGTTTTTTTACATGTATTTCAAGATGAGAACTATTAAAAATACCCAGCATACCTTTGATAATCTATGTATTCACACTGCCCTCAAAGATTGGTATGAAGAATTGAAGTAAAATGTCCTTTGTCCCAGACTTGCAAACAAAAGTGTACATTTTTTAATTACTGGGGACATACTACAATAGGAAGTGGTTTGTTTTCTGTAACTTATCTGATAATAAAAACATTATTGAGTAATGACAGAACAAGTTGCTATTAACACAGTATTTTAAATACAAAAATTATAAATACATAATTTATCATAGTTGCATAATAGTTTTGTCTCCATTTACTTATGCTGAACAACACAAAAGATAATTGTTTTGCTGAACACCTGACCTGAAATTATACTTGTTTTTCTCATTCTTTTCAGTTGAAGTTGTGTTAGCTGTGAACAGATTTCTTTTAGTGGAATATTTTCACAGAAAAAAGTATCCATCCTCTTTGTTCCGGTCCCACCTTGTTTTAAAAAGTCTTTGGGAGAGGCACATTCCCAGTGTAGACAGTGAAGCCTTTTCCAGAATCAGGCTTTGCTCCAGGCCTGGTATTGCATCACAGTAGTAACTGAAACTGGAATGAGGGCCCCTGTGAGTTTGTTCCTGTCCTGGAGCAGTTTGCAAATCGTGCTGCAGGGGTGTGAAATGATAGTGGGTGATACAGGGCCCTATGCATGTGGGCTGGAGCAACGTGTATGTGATAATTTGTGTTTTTGTTTCAACTCAGGAAACAAATGCCAAGCGTGCCTAATGACCAACTGGTTGCGTATGCTGCTGGGTAGGAGCACACCTGGGGCCCTTGGGAAAGCTCCACATGCTTCAGTCCCTTCCAGATTAATTCTGCACAGGGAGGGAAGATAATTTACTGGTTGCATTGAGCTGCAGCTCTGTCTCATTATCTTCGGTGAGCTTCTTCTGTCTGCGGATGCTTGTGGCTCATTTTCTGGAATGATGAGATCATACTAAGATGTAGATGAGTGTTAAGTGTCTAATATTTCATAGGCTACTTTGTCCTTGTGGCATGGGCTTCAGTGACACAGCAGCCTGTTCCTTGGTTGTGAAAAAGGGAGTTTAAATCTGAAAATGTTGCCCTAGCAGTAGAGTGACAGTCACTGTCTCACTAGGTTTTATCAGAAGCCTTTGGAATAACAATAAAACGCCAATATTTGATGTAAAGCTTTCCCTCCGTTAGGATGTTCTCAGAGAAAACACGTATTTGACATTACAGCAAAGCGGCAAATACTGGTTTACCCCCTTAAAGCCTTAGAAGACGCAGGCCCAGTAGTCGGCCGTAGCGCCCTGAGCCGCCGCCGAGAGGGATGCGGTGAACCTCCCACGGCCCAACCCGAGACCGCCCCCGAGCGCCTTTTGAAAGTAACGAAACTTTCCAAACCTTCCAGCGGGCGCGTTCTAGCGGCTCTGATTGGCGGAGCCCCCCGCCGCACGTGACCGGCAGCCAATGGGGTGGCCGCGTCGGGTCGGTTTTCAGAGAGCGGTGGTTGCCGGTGCTCCGTGCTCTCCGTGGGAGAGTCGGGACTCTGTTCGCCGCCCGGTACGATGGTGGAGCGCCTGTGCTGTGGGTAGAGGAGGGGAGGGCGGTTTTGGTGCAGCGCAGCTCCTCCTGATGTCTTTCGTCCTGCAGTGGTACCTGGGGCAGGGTTGGGGAGGCAAGGGGTAATGGAGCCGGGATCTGCCTTTCTACGGTCTCGGCTCTTTCCCGTACTCTTCTGTGCGAGTCTGAATCTCCTTTTGGAGTTGCTCTTGCGGCTGCTGGTGGGGAGGGGAAGAAAAGGGAGTGTGGGAGCCGTGGCCGATGGTTAAGCTCCTTCCCGGCTTCGTAGTTCGAACGGGAATGGGCTGACCTCGGCTGGCAGCTGGAAGCATCAAGATCAGGCAATTCAGGAGAGAGAACTGCAAAGGTTCCTTGGGAGGCACTGGAAACTCGAAGTACTGGAGCTGGCTTGGTGTCTGAAAGGATGAAGGCTTTGCCGAGTTAAGCCTTTTGGTAGAGAAGACCTTGAGAAGTTGGTAACTCTTCAGTGCTAGCTGTGGGATTCTGCAGTAAGCCTGGCACTCCGCTGACCTCTTCCTTTTTTTTTTTTTTTTTTTTTTTTTTTTTTTTTTTTTTTTTTTTTTTTTTTTTTTTTTTTTTTTTTTCATTTTGCTGTTATTTTCTTTTGTATTGCTTGAACAGAAGAAAACAGGCCCTTATTGTTACAGGAGGGCCTTTGCAACGGGTCTGTTGTAAGAAAATACCGTTTTTATAGGATGGGAAAGCTACTTTTCAGGAGCAAAGAGGGGGATTGCTTTGGTTTACAGCTAGGAAAAAATGGCTAATAGGAGCTTCATCATCTCTGTCATGGATAACTCAGTAGTATGTATGGTACTGTTTTACTTTTGTATTATAATATGTATTTGACTCAGACCATGTGGCATTGCTACAGAGATAAGCAAACATTGTTCACCAAGCTGAAGTGCTCTTTTGTTAAAAAAATATTTCGTATGCAGGGTTGTCTTGAGTCCTTGATTCAACTAGGACTGAAACACCCTTTTGAGGTGCTCGTGGATTTGGTGAGCTCAAGCTCTTAATTCCCAAATTGAATTAGGAGTTATTTTGTGTATGGCTTTCTTGCTGGTTTTTTTTTTTTTTTTTCTCCTTAAGAATTTTGCAGTTCTGTTCTCACTTCTATGGAATTGCTTCCTACAGCACTTATGATGAGGTGGTTTTCTCCTTGCAAAAGTTTATTCCCCACCCATAAGCACTTCCACTTCCTGTATGATGTAGAGGTTTTGTAATGTCTGTGACCAGCACTTGTGCTGCTTGCATGCAGGAAGTCTGACCAGTTGTCTCTTCTGGCTTTGTGTGTTTTAAAACAAGTAAGGCGCAGCCACTGCGTGCCTGCTTACAGGCTGTGACTTTCCTTGGTTTTTCTACATCTGCCAGTGTTTAACAAAACAGTGCTACAACCTCTTTCATCCCCCTTGTCCTCCCTCCTTTTATAGTGAGCCTACACAATAGTTCCTAATTGGTTTAATTACTCTCCAGGTATTTTGTATGCTGTCCCCAAGCTGTTAAAAAATAAGAAGGCAGCAGGGGGAAAAACTAAGTTAAAAAAGCTCTACCCTTTCTGCAGGCAGTTTAGAAAGATCTGAGTGGTGGTTTGGGATTTTTTTAAACAAATTCAGGAACAGAAAAAAAAAAATTGTGCCTAAAGTTTGGCATTTCTATTTTCAGTTTAAGTTTGTGTCTTGCACCTTTGGATAGTTTGAAAATTCCTGTGTCTAAATCTTGTGCAGGTGTACAGGGAACCTAATAGATCTTATGCATTACAGATAAAAAATGTGTGCTTGTGGCATTGTACAGTAGTGAAACCATCTCTGCCATGTTATGTCTTCTATGTAGAATAAGTATAGGTCCACAAATACTTCTGTGTATGTGCAGTTTAATTATTTTAAATCGTAAGTGCTATCTAGTGATGGTAACCATGAAACAGATTATTCTTAATGGCAAACATTCTCGGTAGGTTCATAATCTCACGTTTACGAAGACAGAAACAGAAGGGTACAACATCTTCATGCTTCTGTGAAAGTTATCAAGACTCTGTAGGACTCTTATAAAATCTTAAAGCTTGGTTGGGGAAAGTTGTTTTGTATGGGACTATAAAAAATGTAAATTAATACATTCCTTTAGTCATTCCAAAGTGCAGTGTAAGAACTCAAGTGAGAGCCTGACAAAAGCATGTGCAAGGTCTTGAGGCCAACAGGAGCTGTGCCTTTTCACTCTAAAGGGTTGTTGGAAAGCTTGTAGGAGCAAGATGTCTTGAACTGTTTTGACTGACTTTTTTTGTGACTGTCAGAACATAGATCTGGGATTTATTCTAATGCTTGTGTCAGAATAACTCCCCTGTGGACACTGCTGAAATATATTGTAAATTATGTTACAAAGCCAGGCATGCTCTGTGTGGAATCTCTGTTCTTGAAGAAATACAGAAACTTCCCATTGTGTGAGTGGTGAGAAATAACCATCTAAAGGAAGCTCTGCCTTGCTGTTCTTTGGAATTGACTACAGAAATGAATGCTGGTACTTGGTTTCTCATTGCATCACTGTGTCTGACTCTTTGTCCCTATCCCTAATCTGTCAAAGAGAATTTTTTCTTCACGAGTGTGTGACAAGGATTGGTATGTGTGTACACAGTGACCTGAGCGTAAGGACATGCTCATTAACATCAAAGGCACTTTCAGCTCTCTTAAAAATAATAGAGTAGATGTGTTGTAAACTGTCCTAGGTCAAGAATTTTAATTATGCTTGGTCGTGATTTTCTTGTTAATGGGCAAGGATATTGTTTGGAAAAATCACTCCTTACACTCCTTTTCCTTTTTTTTTTGTTTTTTTTTTTTTTTTTTTTTTTTGCCAGCGGATACTATAATATGTAAATACATACAAAGAGCAGCAGCCTTGGGGCTTCTTGCTGGAAGTGTGTGAATACATCACATGTGGGGGGTATTTGTTAGGAGGAAGACTTTTGGCTTTGTCTAGTTAACAATTTGTGTCAATAAGCTGAACTATAAAAACTAAAATTTAGTAACTGCTTCCGTCACCAGTACCCCTTCTAAATAATAGTGTGATTTCTGTAAGTGTAGAGTTGATACTGAGCATTGAGGTGTGTGGACACAGCCCACTTAGCTGTAACAGCTGCTTACTCGTCACTCAGTAGCCTTCTGAAAACCACCTAGGCTATGAAAAGGAGTTGTGCTTCTCAGCATTGCTTGGTTTGTAAGAATTGGGCTTTAGATTGTCAGGCTACTTTGAGTACTTGATACTGTTGTTTGTTGTATAGGTAAGAACTACTTACACTTGTCTTGATAAAGTTGCTAGATAGATGGCCGTTAATCGTGCATAAACCAGGTGATTCTCTGGAGAAAAAACTCAACACAGATTATGACTAATTTTTTCAATCGAGTTCAGTGTGCAGTAGGTGCACATTTTCTTTTCCTTTTGATGTGCTGCTCAGAAGGTCTACTCCAGCATCTCCTGAGTATCATGAAAGCAGAAGGTGGGACTGTCATCTATATGATTTTCACAGGCTTTGGCTATTTTTCTGCCCTCTTTATTCCGTTAGTGTTACCTCTAGGAAATGTTTTGCTCGATAGTTCTGGAGATGAAACAGCTGTTTCCTCAGTCATTAGATTTCAGCTATGCAATTTTCTGACAGCTGTTCTTCTCACAAGTTGTTTGATTCCACCTTTATTTACTCTTGATCTAGCTGGGGTTCTATTAAACTGGTGATGTTTATGTGGAATTTTTGCCTCACCCAGGGTTGTTCATGGGCAGGTTATCCAGAGTGTTAGGTTTGATGTTTCTGCATTGTCAAAACAAACTTGTATAAAATGTTTGCTAATGACCTGTTTATTAGAGTACATAATGTGCATCAGAGGGAACTTATTTAATTCTGGTGTTTAGATACTTGAGACTTAAAGCAGAAGTGACCAACTTAAGGTTACTCCCCTGTTGCTCTTTTATTTTTTGTTCCCAGCTGGGACTATGTCCCATGACTGGTTTTATGCTGACACAGGGATAGCTGGATGGTGTGGGTTGCTGATATCTATCTGCATACCTAGTCCAGCCAGGTGGTATCCTACTAAAACCTCTTTTATTCTCATTTCCCTGTGAATTTCTGAAGCTCCCTTCTGCCATGACTCTGAGGTATCACAGTATATGGTGTCTCTCTGACATATATTGGTTGTGGTATTTCAGGCTTTTTAAGTTGGGTGAGGTTTTCCGTGAGTCCAGCAGTTACGTCCATGAAAAGCTTAGGTGTTCCTAGAAATGTTAACACAGGAAATTAGTATCTTGGGCACATAATCTGTATCTGCAGTTTCTTTTAATTTCTTAAGTGTCTTTAGGGTTGCCAAAATCGACCTTAATTGCACTGGTTTTGGAGCTGAAGGTGTGCCTGTGGTGTCTACTGTTTCACTTGTGTACTGTGTGGGTGTGACTGCAGCCAAACTTTGAGGTTTGGTGCTCCCTACTATGTAATCAGAGGGTGGGGAAAGGTGTTCACTGCTGGGGATGTGATGTAAGCATGTGGCAGCCTTGTGAGAACCAGGGAAAACGACCTGATTACTCAGAAATAAAATATTCCTTAACATTTATGGTGTATCCAATGGAGCTCTCTAAAGGCTGGTCTTCAGCTTGGTCTCCAGGTGTGCGGTGACCTCCTGGGAGTAGGGGTCCACTGCTCTGCAGAAGTTTAGATTGGATGTGAGGAAGAAATTCCTTACTGTAAGGGTGGTGAGGCACTGGAATGGGTTGCCCAGGGAAGTTGTGAATGCTTTATCCCTGGTGGTGTTCAAGGCCGGGTTGGACAGAGCCTTGGGTGGCATGGTTTAGTGGGAGGTATCCCTGCCCATGGGCAGGGGCGTTGGACCTAGATGATTTTAAGGACCTTTCCAACCCTAACTATTCTATTATTCTGTGAAAAAATACTGAGGTAACTCACTACATTAGTTCTTACACTTGATCCTTTAGTTTCCAGGGATTGAAAAATGAAACAGAGTTTTTAAACTTTGAGGACTCATAATGGAAGACTCAGAAGGACATAACTTCAGCTCAGTGGAAGAGGAAACCAGATACTGGAAAGAGTTGGCTATGAAATACAAGCAGTGGTAAGGTGGTGGCTTCATTCCTCTAAGGTGTTGGATAGGGTGCATAACTTGGCATGTAAAGACAGGGATAGCACCACACAGGGGAGTATATTCAAGGTAGTTCAGCTGTCTTGACTGGTAGCAGTAGCAATGCTTCTGCATAAACTACAGTAGCCCAGAGTTCTTTATGCTTGTTTGAGCAGTGACTCTGTGCTTTTTGGCTCCACTGGTTTTGGTCCCTGCTCTGGTTTAAGTTAGAACTGTGTACTGAAATTGTGTCTCTGACTGCAGTCTGTGGGCAGCTGGGGTGAATGTAACATAATGCAGAGCTTTGTTGGGGGTGGGTGATCTGGGCCATTGCAGAAAGAGAGGTGTTTGACCTCTGTATGGATCAAGAATGGTTTGACAGCATGTATATGGAGGATCCATGCCCTTATGTTTAGCTCGTTACGTGTCTTTAAATGCAGTGAAGGGTGAAAAAAATACAAATTTTTTAGATACTGATCTTGGGTCCTTTCTTAGACAAGGTGTACAGACCTTAGAGTGCTGCTGGTTTGGCTTGCTGGAAGATTATTTCAATAGAGCATAAGAACATTTTTAGATCGTTCTCTCTTCTTACTTTTATTGCTAATAAAAATGTCTTCATATTCTCAAATAAATAATTGAACAACAGATTAAACACACAGCAGTGGATAATGTACATGCTAAAGAGAATTCACATGTCTTCAGTACCTAGTGTTTAAGCAGACTTTGTTTTTTTTTTTTCAATTTCTTTTTTTTTTTTTTCCTGTTTTATTTATTTATCTATCAGTTTGCTGTGGGCTGGCTTTCCATGCTTGTTGGGAAGACATTTGCATATGGTCTTTCTTTTGAACATATATGTTAAGAGAGGAGCATAGACGTTAAAGGACATCTTTTTTTGCGCTTTTTTTTGCCTAGAATGTACGCGAGTGTTGTGTGTGTGTTTTTTTTTTTTTTTTTTTTTCCTGTTCATTATGATGAGTTCTGTCTCTGGAATTGCTTTCTAGTGTTGAGAATACACAGGAGGAATTGCGTGAATTCCAGGAAGGGAGTCGAGAGTACGAAGCTGAACTGGAGACTCAGCTGCAGCAAACAGAGTCCAGAAATAAAGACCTTCTGTCAGAGAACAATCGTCTGCGAATGGAGCTGGAGTCAGTTAAGGTAAGAGTAGATGATTCATACAGTATCTGTACACCCAAAGTGCAAAGGTGAGCTAGACGGGCATGTGCGGGTTCAGCTTGCCTTATCTGTTGTCTGCTTTGAGAATGCTGGATATCTCTCTAATGTTCCTGAACTCTTGTTGGCAGGTTATGGCTGTTTGTCAGGCTAAATTTGAGACAGGAGAAAGTTGTTTGCAGTGGAGTGCAGAGCAAGCATGAACATATCTGAGCTGCTGTTCTGTTCCTTCTTCCATTTACTTAGTGCTTTCGTTCATAGCTTTCTTGCTGTCTGCATTGTGCAGACATAGATAATGTTGCAGAGCAATCAAGATACAAACATTCCAGCTGTGTTATTGCATTACATAAGATAAGTAATTAGTTTTAAAACCTTTTTACACAGTTGTGTGTTTGTTAACCAGCATTCCAGATAAGCTGGGAAGCAGCAGCTGGTGGGTAATGCATAGGACTGAGAGGTATAAAATAGTTTCAGTCCTAGTTTTATTGCTCTATCTGTTTATACTTGGGGAAGAATAATGTATCATTTTTACACTTGGTTAGCCTTCTGTGTAACTAAGAACCAGCTGAAAAACATTAACTTCCATAATTATAAAGCATAAGGGATATGAACTTATTGAGATGGAACTTCTTACCTGAGTGACTTATGCGATCACAAACCTATTTAGAGTATGAAGAGTGATGAGTGTGCCTCATTTTGGTCTTATTAAAGATGCTTCTAGTCCCTTGTGCTGGTTGACAGGTTTAGGAAATACTGGTAAGTTTGAGAAAACTTGAAAATGAGTTGGCACTGAAATTGGTGTGTGCCTTTTTAAAGTTTGGTCTTGTTGGCCTTTTACTTAAAGGTGTGGTATAGTCTCCCAGGGAGCACTACACTGTGTTTTGTAGGGCTAGGTTGATATATATGGAAGCAAAGATTAATGTAATTGTAGTTCTACTCAATTGGATGCAATAATGAGCTAATGGGAGCAAAGGTATTTGTATAAGTGATTAATCACTTCAGTGATTCATCACTGGATTAATCCAGGTTTGCAATGCCCTCTGTCTAAATTGTTGTCCAAATTACTGTTTTAAGAAAATAATCTTAATTCTCAGCAGATGTCTTGTCCTTCTGGCACCAGCGTAGTGATTCCTGCCCTCTGCTCGTTGATAGCAAAAGCTCCAACGCTTGTTTTGTTGTGTATATGTTGCACTGTTTTTTACTAGTCATGAATTAGCTCCTTAGAGGTATTAAATGCTCTGCATGTTGTATGGAGTATTGGTTTACTGTTTCGTGTAGCCGTATAAATCCATGTAAGCTGCTGCCTTTGGGATGAAGGCATAAGTTTGACAAAAATAAAACCCACAGTGCATTTGAGGAGAGTGTAGGCTATTTTCTTTCTCCAAAGGAGTTAGAATGAGGGGAAGGGATAACAAAGCAGCTGAAGCAGTTAAGAATGAAAACAGTAGGAAACATCATAAACCTGCAAAAAGTGGAGGGTAAATATATTTTAGACAATCTTAAAATATCCTTCAGAATAGATTACTTTAAAACATGTTTTGCATGAAAGGAGCTTCTTTAACAATTGGCTATTCATGCAGCTTGAAAATTGCAGTAACAGCCTGCAGTGAAGGAACAGAGACCCCATTGATAGCCAGATCAGCTGACAATTTATTACAATTGGCTAAAAACGAAGACTGAAACCTTGTAGTTCTGGTCTTTTATCTGAATCAGTTCAAGAGCAAAGCATTAAACTCACGAAGCTATTGAGCAACTGTGTTAACTGAGCCCATCAAGGCTTGATGTCTGTATCTAGATCAATGCTAGTGAACTTTGCCAGGCCTACACAGCTTGTGGCTTTGAGCTTCCGGCCTAGTGTGCGTGCTTGCTCCCTCCTTGGAAACCAGAGTTCACATCACCTAAAAATGAATAGAAATAATGCTTTGGAGGGTTTGTTTAGAGAGTCCTGAAAACCTACTGAAAGTAGTCTGCCTCTTCGAGATTGGAGGCTCTTCTGCATGTAACTATGCTTCAGAGATCTGGAATTATAGTAATGTCACCATGCTGTAATCAAATTAGTATGTCTTAATTCGGAATTAAGAATTTCTGCCTCCTCTTTGTTTATGTATTCAGTGTGCTGAAATAGATGTCTTCAAATTATGAGTCATGCTGGACTACATGCCATGGTTTTCAAATTCCAGTGCATGGATTTGTTTTAAATGTGTTCAGCTGCGTTGTATTTAAATTCTGGATGGCGAAAGTGCCTCTGTAGTGCTACTTTATACAGCAGTCTTGGAGTTTAAAAGAAATCTTTGGCTTGTTGAAGGGATCTGATAGCAAGGTGGTGGAATGTAAAGCGTTGTGGTAGACTGTGTGCTGTGAAGCTTTCCCTTTCATGTCATGTGGAGCTAATTCCATATGCAGCAGCAGTAGTTGCAGGAGAGAGATATTTACTGGAGAAGCTTAAGCCTTCCTTCCTGCCTTTGTTGTAAATGTCCTCTTGTGTAGATGCTGTAAAGGAAGGCAGTTTGATTTTAGGCTTACATCCAAAGCATTTTGCACAACTGTACTTGAAATGTTTTGTGTTCTAGAAAGCTATAGGCTTATAAAACCAGAGGGGCAGTGGAGAATCTTTCTGGTTCAGAGCAGTATGTGACAGTGTTACACTTAGATATATTTTTTTTTTTTCCTTATTACCTAGGCTCTGAAGTAACGTTTGATTTTACTAGAATTAAAAAGAAGGGGCTTCTCTTGCACCTTGCTTTGTATGTTGTTAAAGCTTTTGGGGCTCAGAAATTATGTCGAGTCTTCCTGTCTGGAAGAGCAAAGAACAGTCCTGTGCTGTAGAGGTCAGGAACTGCTCCCCAACACCATTGTTTCTTAAGAGGTGACAGGAAGAGCATTTGTCTACTGACAGCCCAGAATTATGTGAGCAATTGGCTTTGTTGGTAATTTGCCATATATAAGGTGATGCTTCTCAAAAAAAACATCAAAAAAACTTCTGCCTTTAAAGGGGTTCAGGCAATGCTACAGAACGAGCACATGCATTGCTAAGTCCTTGATAATGCTCTTTGATTTGCCTTTGATTAGGAAAAGATTGAAATTCAGCATTCAGAAGGATACAGGCAAATCTCTGCGCTGCAAGATGACTTGGCACAGACAAAAGCTATTAAAGATCAACTTCAGAAATATATTCAAGAACTTGAGCAAGCAAATGATGACTTGGAAAGAGCAAAAAGGTGACTTAACTTCTGTGTTTTCTTTTTCCACCTTTGTTCTGTCCTGTGATCATGGCGACACTGAGCTCTTTAATGCTGTGCTCCTCGGCACTGCCATTCTGAGCTCATCACTTAAGTGATGAGTGTGGTGCAGAGGGTTGTGGCAGATAGCACTCCCCCCACTGCACACTTTCATATCTTACAAGCTAAAATAAAAATATTAAAAGCAAAAAAACCTAAAATGCTATGTTGTCCCTTTTGTTGAGAGAGAAAGTTCTTCTATGTGCCTATGTGCCTGAAGGATCTGGTAGCGGCATCTTATGCACTCTTTTTTCAGAGCCACTATAATGTCTCTAGAGGATTTTGAACAGCGTTTAAACCAGGCTATTGAAAGAAATGCTTTACTGGAGAGTGAGCTGGATGAGAAGGAAAACCTCCTGGAGTCCGTACAGCGCCTGAAAGATGAAGCTAGAGGTGAAACAGAAATTACTTGTATTTTTCCCTTTCTCCCCTCCTGTCCTGTAGCCGTTAAGTCCTCTATGTTTTAAAGCTTGGCTTTTAAGTTTATATCTTTTAAAGCTACTGGAAATGTAGAAACAATGAGAAAGCTTCAAGACTGTCCACCCTCCCTCCTTCAACTCCTGTGATCTTGTTTCAGAGCAGCTTGCAGAAGTAAGAGTCTGTTGCAACCTTCTCCTAATCTGTGGTGTTGCTTCAGGGCTGTGGGGGGTTAAGGAGAGCCAGTACAGCTGGGGCATGTACTAGTCTGGCTTCCTGTAACCTATGAAGGTCAGCTTTAATAGCCATTAACCTCATTGTTTCCTGGCCTGTGATAAGTGGAATTAATGAAACACTAATGAGGCAGTAAAATGGGAGGGCTGTGACTGACTTCTAGTTACCCTTGAATAGCTCCATTTGCTAGCTGCATGATATCAATGACTAAGGCTGGCTGAGAAGAGAGATGTGGAGCTGGAAAACCACCTTCTACTCAGATTCTGTGCCCTTGAGTGGCTTCTGTAAGCTATAGCCAGGCTTTGGGACAGAAGCTAAAATGATGTGGTTTCCATCTGGCTTCAGCTCAGATTTCTTTCGTGTGGGAACCATGGTAGAGGAGAAAAGGATACAATAGATAGTATCTCAACCTGGCAGGGAGCTGGAATGTAACCAAGGTGTGCCAGGTTGCCTGGCTGTGGTCTTGATGTGCCTCTGCTTTTCACCCTGTAATGTTTGGAAAGGAGTTAATTCCCTGCCTCAGGGGGATACTACAAAAACATCTTGAGTCACAGTCCCAGAAAATCCTTTAGTGATCATCTGGATTTTGAGCATATGCCTAGAGTAATCTTTGCAGGGAGAAGTGATTTCACCTCCACAAGGGGGGTAATCTTTTGAGCAAAACATTGTCATCTGTTTTTATCTTGGTGGATGCATATTCCAAAAGCTTGCTTTGTGTTGCTTCCTTCATAGATCTACGTCAAGAGCTTGCAGTACAGCAGAAACAGGAGAAACCCAAAACACCGATACAAACCACCCTGGAAACAGAAAGAGCAGACACTGCAGTTCAAGTGGCCTTATCTGTGCCTTCAACTCCCTCAGTGCACCGGGCATCGAACATCAACATATCCACTCCTATGACATTCAGGAGAGGTGACTGACAGGGAATCAATACACAATTACTGTTTGCTTCTCTTGTTTTTACTATAGTTTCTGGCTAAAGGAGGAATGAGAAGAAGGGTAATGAGCAGAGTTGAGTGTTTCAGTAAAATACAACTCAGTGGAGTCACTGGTCTTATTTTCATAGACTGATTTTTGGGGTTTATTCATAAGCTGTTCATTTCCACTTCAGCTGTCCAGCAGTAATAATTGTGGAGGACAACATGACCTTTTGGGACTTAACTATTAGTTCCTAACTGTCCCAGAGATGTTGGGCTAGCTTTGGGTAAGGATTTAAAAAGTTTGAAAGTTATCTTTAATGTCATGCTTATGTTTCTTGAATTGGTTTCTCTGTCAGAGCTCGGACTGTAGAGAGCACCTTACTGCCCTCCTGAGAGGAGAGTGCACAATGGGAAGGGCTACACTCTGCTCCCCGGTGGAGGTTCTTCTGCAGCAGGTGGCTGAGCTGCAGAACACTGTTATTAGGCTGAAAGGTGTCAGAGATGCTGAGGGGAAACAGCGCTGCTTGCTCTAGGACCTGACTGTGCAAGGGGCCTCAGACATTTGTTGCTAATGCAGGTAAAGAGGCTGCTAACCAGGAAGCTGGGAAACAGTGACAGAAGAACAACAACAAAAAAAGGAGGAAGAGGACAATTAAAAGCAAGGGGCTTCCTCCTAAATCTGTTGCTCCTACCCAGAAATGCTTTGCTGTCCTGCAGGGTGCTGGTGAGGAAACACACTCCCACCAGGAACTGCACCGTGACCAGCCGGCTGATGCACTGGTAAAGAGGATTGCTACTGGTGCTGCCAGGAAAAAGCGGCAGGCCATAGTAGTAGGGGTCTCTAGTCTGAAAGGAACAGAGACACCCATCTGTTGTCCAGAGCCAGGCTCAAGGGAGGTGTGTTGCCTTCCAGGGGCTCGGATTAGGGATGTTGCAGAGAAGCTGTCTGCCCTAGTTGGTCCCACTGACTATTACCCACTTCTAGTGATCTGTGTGGGTGCTACTGATATGGATAGCAGTAGCCTGGAGAACATTAAGAAGGATTACAGAGCTCTGGGAGAGGTGGTTAGGGGCTCTGGAGCTCAGATTGTCTTTTTGTCAATTCTCCAGGATAGAGGGCAGGACCTTAAAAAGACTAGGAGATTGGCCAGGTTAATAAATGGTTAGAAGGGTGGTGCCATAGTCGGGGGTTTGGGTGTCTTGAACACAGGACTCCATTTAGTAGGCCAGGTCTACTGGGGGCTGATGGAGCTGGTCTGACAAAGAAAAGGAAGAGTGGATTTGGTAGGAGGCTTGCCAGACTGGTCAAGGATG